>BMAW01061612.1:117430-154741 GCA_019974015.1 Nephila pilipes
ATATTAAATGGCAAAAGAATTTTTTTTTCCAGCGATCTACACACTTAGCCACTGATCACTGACGGTATTTATTAATAAATTTATACCATGCTAAATATCTTATATAAGAGAATTTTTTTTTCTCCCATATAAAACTAAAATTAATTATTTGAAAATCGAATAAAAAAATTTTATGCTTCGACGATATTCGATCCGAAGGCATGAAGAATCTACGCCGTCGCTCTACCTACTTTGCCATTGCAAGACAAATGACATAGTAGAAGCATTGACTTGTTTCTTAATTCATCCGGTACATTAAATAGTTGGAATGCAGTTTAGCCCAACCACCCTGGGCGACCAGAATTATTTGGTGGTATTTTGCCAAATGTGGCTACCCTGGTCCGCTTCGCGGATTTAACGTTCATCCAAAAAAAATCGCCAAGTTTGGCAATTTTTGAAATCGCTCCAAGTGGTTGGGCTAAACTACATTTTCACCAATTAAATTTAATTTATGAATTATTATTTGAAAAACCTGTATGAACATCAAGTGTCATCCACTACAACTTTAAAAAAATGTATTTGAACTTGAGTGGTTGAATAAAAAGAATTTAATTAACGATTGAAAATTTGAACACGATATATATATATATATATAGGGAGAGTGTGAGGTAATAGTAAGAATTTAAAAATAAATATATACTCATATATTAGATTTTATAAATAAAAAAGATATAAAAGTATTGGAAAGTTTAAATTAATCATCGTTTTATTGACATGCAATCTAGTAGTGATACATCTACTTTATAGAGACATTATACTATTAAGTGACTGCCCGTTCCCAACCTTTTTAGTTTACAAAGTATGTGCTAGGAAAGAATATAATGTTTATTGTTCTAATTATGTGTTTTTCCTAATTTTTCAATGAACATTTAGTTATTTAATATTTCAAAATGTACACTTTTATTTTATAGCCTCCCGAACGATTCATGAAAGCTAAAAGAGAACATTATAAAAGAAAGTTCCCGAAGAAGACAAGACGTCGTCGAAGGAAAAACACAAAAAAATAATAAAAATCATATTTAAAAGTAAAATTCTTCATAATATTTGTGATTTCCCGGAAATAATTATTCGTAAAATTGTTTATAAGATGGCTAATAAACATGATCTTAAAAGGAACACAAATAAATATTCTAATATTTCTTTGAAAAGTGATTATAGTAAGTAAATCATAGGTAAAATGCCATTTTCATAAAATACTAATGATCTAAAGTAAAATATCATTTTCATAAATAAATCATAAGTAAGAGGTCATTCTCATAAGTAATCATGATCATAAGTAAAGGGTCCTAATCGTGCGTGTGATATTTTAATAATATTAAGTAATAAAATTATAAATTATTAGTAACAAGTCTCTTTTTTAAATTTTTCTTTTCACAGCATCCTTTCAATAATCGAAGTATTCATGTAAAGATTTTTGAATTTGGACAAAATGAAAAGAAAAGAATTGCATTAAGATTTAGCAAAGAGACTCTCACATGAATAACTTAAAAAATAATCGTATTTTTGAAAATCTGCCAAACATATTTGCCAAAATATCAAAAAAAAAAAATTAAAACCCTCAAAAATTAGCCAAAAGATACATATTTGCCGACAACGCATTAATTTGTCTACACTAATTTTTTGTAAAATTTTGATGTGCTTTAAATAAAGCATCTCTTGTAACCAAAAATGTTGATTTTTCTGTATTTCATGTATTGGCAAAACGTTCTAACAATAAAGAAGTATTGAAATGTATTTGTTATTGAATCTGTTATTACATAAAATTTTATTTAATGTTTAATGAACTCCCGACCAAATATGGGAGCTGTTATAGCAAAATGACCATGGAAGGGAATAGAGATGGAAATATTGGTTCTTTCAAATGAACTACCATTACCTGTTCTTTGATATGCAAGACCAGAACTACTTATCATGCAAAGCATGCATGCGTGAAACAGCCAAACATGGAGAGCAGCCTCGGCCCCCCTGAATATACTGATGAATCAAAATACTGTTGCAACTTCTTATCTAATACGAAAGAGGTGCTGGGGTGCCTAAGGGGCTGTGACGTACTTCATAATGATTTCAAAAGAAGACATTCGATGTTTGTGTTTCGTTGTATGTACGTAGTGTAGCGAATTTATCCACGAAATGGAAGTTCAATGTTAATTAAAATATGGGGGGGAAAACAGTCGTGTAATAATTTGGACTGCTAAAACAAAACATAACTCTATCCAAATCTTGAACTGGATCACCGCAGTATATATATCCTTTTGTTCGTTTCGTAATAACGCTGACTGGACTGTTCTTTCTCCAGCAACGTGCTTGAAAGAAGAAAAAAAAGGCAAATCATTACATATGAATGATGGCAACTTGAGTATGCAGTACATTAATCCAGTTTTTGTAGTGTTTGTGTCTACAATCATTGTTATTGTTAAAAACGGTGGTGGTTTTTAACTATTGGTATAAAAGCTTCGCCGGGCGGCAGTTATTATAAGCATTTATGAGAGATAAATATAAGAAAAGATTCAAACACAACAAAAGTGACAAGGAAAATTGAATCTTCCTTCCGTTTAAAGAGCAAAATGTAATAATATTTTTATTTTCAAATTATTTTACAGTTCTTTAAGATTTAATGCACAAATATTTTGATCTAACGTAAGATAAAATGAAATACATCTTACTGTAATAACTTTTATTATAAGATTAGCAATAAATGTAACATTCCCTCAGAATATTGAAATTTTTGCAAGTTTTTTTTTCTGAAAGTTGGGCTAATTTTAATTATATATATACACTCATTGCCATAAAAATGTGCTCACCAAGAAAGACTTATCAGATTAAAACGAAATTATACGTACGTAAATACGATTTTGATGTAAGTAAGTAGTTACAAAATAAAAGCAAAATCATCATTTATTGTAGGAAAAATTACAAATGAATGGAGTTTTTAGTACCCTGTTGGAACACCGCTAGCATCAATGCATAATGTGATACGGTCGGGCATTGAGGCATATAGTCCTAAATTATTTCAGGTATGCTCGATCGGTGACAAATCTGGGGATCGAGCAGTCCAGGGGAAGATAGACATGTAGGGGAGGCTGTCCTGTGAAACCCTTGCTGTATGTGGATGATCATTGTCCTGTTGAAAAATAGCCTCTGGGAGCCCTACTATGAGTGGCAACACGTGTCTGAAGAATATCACGAACGTACTTCTGGGCTGTCAGGTCTGGATCAACATTAGGGGTGACCTTGTATCGTATGCCATGGTACACCATTCTATCACACCAGTAGTGGGAGCTGTGTGCCACTGTAACAAAAAGGCAGGATTGAGACGTACACCACGGGGCCTCAACCATCGTACACGATTGTCATCACTGCCCAAATTGAATTTGGAATCGTCGCTAAGACTGGCTTGATTCCATTCGGTTGCTATTAAATCCCTTCGAGTGAGACAACACTCCGAACGGAGGCGACGGTGAATGGGTGTTAATGGCAGTACACGTAATGGGCGCCACGAGAGCATCTGTCCTTCAGCCAGGCGCCTTGAGATGGTACAAATTGACACAGGAGCCCTTTGTGAAGGTGCTGTCTGTGTATGGAAGGTGGACAGTGGACGCTATGCGTGCGTGTCGTATGATGTGACGGACTTCTCGACTATTAGTCTGTCTAGGACGTCCTGATCCTATTCGCCATATAACAATTCCCTTTTTTGTCCACTGGTTCCAACACCTCATCACAGTAAAATTAGAACGGCCTAGGTGGCGAACTAGTCGCCGAGCTGATCACCTGGATTCCATCATCCCTTTGATTCTTCCCCTCTCGAACTCTGACAGCAGCTCGTATTGTCTCCGATGGCGACGTAATGACATTTCTAGTTAAAACACGCCTCTCTGCAACAGATTAAAAATACACGCAAACTTGCTCTACTTACCTGTTTTATAATCCAAGGACAACGAATTCCAACGTCCTCTGGTGACAATGCTGAATGCTACAACCTTCATGCCAAGTTTCGTGACAATCCCACTATGTGAGAAAATTTTTATGGGTATATGTATTATATTATTTTTATGGGTAATTTGTATTAATAACGTCATTCATGTCACGTGGTTATATATATATATATATATATTGGGAGGATTGGAAAGGAAGGTCGTTTTTCTATATTAAATTGAAACAGAGCGATGCTTACCCAGTTTTTATTTTAATCAATGATGTAATCATGCACGTTATCAACAACCATTTGCCGTCTAGTGAGCACATTTTCAATGCCGGGTTGATAAAAATCAATTGGTTTTTGAGCAAAATATCTGGTGATGATATTTTGGACATCATCCGAATTTTCAATTTTTTTTCGCAACTCAGAAATTGCTGTAGTGATTGGAATAAATGAAAATCCGATGTCGCAATATTAGATGAATATGATGGTAGAGGTAACACCTCCCATCACAATTCCTTAATTTTTCCCTGGTTCGTCTTGACCTGGTTCGTCTTGCATTATCGTGTTGCAGAAAGATACCTTTTCTGTTGACGATTAATTAAAGATTGATTTACTTGGTCCAATTGTTCACAGTAAAGGTCTGCATTCTCAGTTTATCCAAGTTACAGCATTTTAAAATGAACGACCCCGTGAGTACTCCACCAAATACTGAAAAGTGCCCCAGTTGTACTTTATGGCGACTCATTTGGAAAGAACTACTGCATTTTGCATGTTGAATTATCATAGAGGACCCATTTTTCATCTTCAGTGATCTTGTACTAAGAACGAGAGAGAACGCTTTTTGCTCTACTATGTAACCTGTGTTGTGTCTTATAGTGATGTGTAACTGTTGTAATTAATGTCAATATATTTTTATTTACAAGGAAGTGCAGAGTTTTCATTTCATTTACATAAGATGATGAGTTTATTTTGTTTGCAACTAAAGATATAAAGCACCAGCTCCCCGGAACGACAGAAAAGGTAAGTCAAATTTTGATATTCTTAATGAATAATTAATGACATACCTAATCTGAAAAAACGAGAAACTTAATTTAATATTTTTTGTTTCTTAACAATTATTGTTGGATATCAATGCGTATTTGCTTTCACTTCCCACAACGTAAAATAGAATGCGCCGCGCCATGTAAGCTCCGGCTGCGCATGCACGCAATGGATGGTGAAGTTCTCTCCTAAGAACTAACACGTTACTATGATTCCTGATGCTATTGAATCTCCAAGCGTGAAACGCACGCTTCCGGGCTCTCTTTTACATATGTATTTCTATAAATAAATCATCTTTTCGTAATTGTGTCATGGCTCTCACTGCTTTCACTTCCAACAATGGTTATGGGCCCAGGAACTGAAACGATGAACCATTGGCAGTGCACATTACGAAAGAATCTATTTGAAACGGCACTTGAACGGAAAGAGCTACGTATTCCTGATCAAGAAAAAAAAACTTTAATCATGGCGCAACTCAACGTTATAGAGAAGCTGAACAACCAAAACTTGGAAACTACAAATCGAAGCAATCTTGATAGAAAACGACCACTGGGATAACGTCAACTTCAACGAAGCTAAGCCTAACAAAGGTGCCACTCTCGACGCCATTGAAAATCTACGGAAATGGACTGAAACCGATCGAAAGCTCGTGCGGACATTATATTGTCTATCAGCCCAAGTGAACTTTGTCCTGTTAGACATTGCACAACTTCCAATGAAGCGTGGTAAAAATTAAAAGCTGTATTCGAATCTAAAGGACCAGCCAAAAAGGCTTCGCTTTTGAAACAACTGTTGTTCCAGAAAATGATCGACACAGAAACAATGTCGGATCATCTTAAAGAATTTTTCGACACATTTAGATAAGCTGAAAGAAATGCAGCTGGATATTGCCGATGATCTCTTATCCATTTTACTCCTATACAGCATTCCGGACTATTTCGAAAATTTCCGATGTGTCATTGAATCTAGAGACGAACTGCCGAATTCTGAAATTCTCAAAATAAAACTGCTGGAAGAATTTGAAGCAAGAAAGGGAAAGATAAATCCTGCATCACAGTGTGCTTTGTACTCTTCATTGAAAAATGATAAGCAGTATTCAAAAATGAACTCTGAGAACTGGAATGCAAACCAAAACAAAGCAGAGAATATCATAAGTCTTTTAGAAATTTGAAGTGTAATTACTGCTCAAAATTTGGACATAAAGCATCCGAATGTCGCAAGAAAATATTCAACAGAAAACACGAATCTCCAAATCACAACTCGTCCGTGTTAGTGAAATCTGACAAACTTAATTTAATATTTTTTGTTTCTTAACAATTATTGTTGGATATCAATGCATATTTGTTTTCCCTTCCCCCAACGTAAAATAGAATGCGCCGCGCCATATAAGCTCCAGCTGCGCATGCGCGCAATGGATGGCGAAGTTCTCTCCTAAGAACTAATACGTCACTATGATTCCTGATGCTGTTGAATCTCCAAGCGTGAAACACACGCTGCCACTCTCTCTTTTACATATGTCTTTCTATAAATAAACTATCTTTTCGTAACTGTGCCATGGTTCTCACTGAGTTTACTTCCAACAATTATATAACATTATAAATGTGAAATAACAATCACGTGTGTTTTTTCCATTTCATTAAAAAACTTTAAGATTATCTTTTTGTTGAATGTTATTACCATTAAGATGACTTTGCACAATACCGTCTTAAAATGATCTTTTGCTCTGGTTGTGTAAAATGATATTTAATTACAAACATTAGTTATATGTGTGGCTAAAATTTAAAAAATACATAATAATTGGGGATACTACTTACAATTCTATGCAAGAAAAGAGTATCTCCGTGAATGAATATAACATATTCTTAAAATTTCTTACTGAAATAAGGAATATTTCCCAAAATGGATTAAAAAATTTGTGCAGATTTAGATATTTGGTTTAAGTTTCTAATTTCAATCCAGTATCTAGGAATGTAAATGACAATGACTTAATGATGAACAAATCATTAAGAATATTACTCATCTTTTAAAAAAAAAAATCTGGAATTTATAGTTGAAAGTAATTTAATGTCATCATTTTACAACTTTTCTGCAGCCTTAAGAACATTTTGAATCATTTCCGTCGTAGTTGTAGCAGGCGAAAGAAGTTTTCTAAACTAAAAATAATTGAATCTTTTTGAAGATCGTCTATGCGCCAAGAGAAATTGGCTTAATTGCAATAGAGAAAGATTTGTTAGAAGAAATTAACTTAAATGACTTTATTGACGAACTTGAAAATGATAAATCATTGAAAAAAATACTTCAATATTTTAACTAGTGGAATAAATGTAATACATGTAATTGACTGATTATTAGCTATTTAGTATTAAAAAAAGGGGGGAGCTGAAATTTTACGTAAAAATTACCTTCACCAAAAGACAAGCCAAACAAAAATAAGAGATAATAAGTTGAATTTCTTATGCTTACCCAGTTCCCAGAATAGTATTAATATAAGTCTATCCACAGCCTTTACAGTGGTTAACACTATAAAGATGGTTAAAATATTCATTTAGCTCATTATTAGCTTTCCAGAAATGAGACTTAATGGATTCTTCTTTATGAATATATTTCTTCAATAACTGCTCCAATGTTTCTCTGGTGTCAATTTATATCATTTCAGAAGATTTTCTTTCACCTTATCGTAATCGTCGTGATTTCTTCGTTTTCACGTGCGATAATCTGTGCAACATCGTAGGCAATAGTCAGATCAAACGAGAAGTCAAATTTTCCTTTCCGATTTTAATCCTTTAACTTGTCTCTCAAATAACCCTAGATTTAAGCTAATATAATTGTTTTATGTATTGAATTTTGGAAGATAGTTTTGCAGCTCTACTTTTGATTTAACAACGAGTTCTAAATTAGTCTTTTCGCTCATTCTAACTCTTTCATTTTCTAAATGTTATTTCTGGATTTCAAATTCCATTTCTTGCATGCATATCCTTTCATTTCCTTCATCAGATCTTTTCTTTTCATCTTCTTGTCGTTTCCTTTTATCTCTTTCCTCATGTCTTTCTTTTATCTTCTTGTCATTTCTTTTCATCTCCTTCATCTTATCTTTCCTTTTCCTTCAGTTCTATTTATGCATTGAGCAATTCTCTTCCTCATACGCTTCAGTTTTCAAAATAGCCTCCTTCAATGCCATTCTTATCATCTCTGAAGGATTCTCGACACCTATTTCTCTAGTGACGTATTGTAAGTCGTCTTTTCTACCTTTGTCTAGGAAAGCCATTGTAATACGCAAACACACGGAATCAGAATTTTCTCAAAATCCACTCAATTTCTAACAAACTTAAAATTTACTATATCCTACCAGGCTGCGCCAGTGCTGTGTTTTCTTGGGGTTTGAAGATATAATGAAACGAGTTATGACATTTAAAAAAAATGACAAAACTTTATTTTAGGATTTTAAGGTTTGTAGCACTCCCAGAGAGGCCAACTTTCACTGCTTTCATGCTACGAAAACCTTCAACTGCCTTGTCACAAAACTCTCTGTCTCCTTTCTCTTGAGCGATACTGATAGCACCACGCAGTGGAGACTTCTGAATCATTGCCCGGAAAGGATAGGAACACTACACAGAGGTTCATGAAGAGAAAATTGCAAATAGCTCGACGTCACGACTTTAAACGTGACTCACGAGATCTTTTGGCGATGGACCTCGCAATTTTGAGTCTCGGTAAAGTGACGACGACCGCACCTGAGAAGAAACCACCCTCTCCTAAATTCCCCACCACGCCGATAGGATTACTCTGGGCCTCGACAGATTTAACATGCATCAGCCCCGGCAACATAGCGAGTCATTAATGGCATCAAGGTTCGAACCCACGACTCGATGAAAACTATCGGCATGCGAGTCAGCGACCAATACCTTTAGGCTGGCGTAGTCACTCTACTTTTCACGGATTTCAGTTCACAAAGGTAAAGCTTGCTTTTTCGAAGAGCTCACTGAAACCACACCCCTAGCTACTCTTATTTCTCTTTGCCAGCCAATGTTGAAGAGGCGTTTCGTTTGGAGTGCCCAGTCGTAATTCGGCATGTCGGAGCACTTAGAAAACATTTAATTAATTTGCACTTTTTAATCTTCTGAACCATATCTACTTAGCCAGAAATATTACTACTCCAGATCAACATGGCTTCAATACAAATTGCTCAACAGTAACTCAATTGCTAAGAGTCACTGAACTGAAGATCATATCTTTTCAAAAAAGCAAGCCACTGATATGCTTTTTATTGATATTGCTAAGGTGTCAATAAAATTTGGCATGAAGGCCTGATTTCCATGCTGATGCGACTAGGAATTTTGGATCAATTAGTCAAAATTATTCACACGTTTCTCGACTCTCGTTTTCGTGTACCAGTTGAAAACGCAGTCTACCCCATACCAATCCTCAGTAGTGTATCTCAGAGAGTCTTTTATCTCCTCAATTATTTTCCTTGAACGTTAATGACATCCCGAAGGCTGCAAACATTCATTTGGTCATGTACGCCGACGATACTACCATCATGTCTCAAAACATGTACTATCGGAAAATTATAAATAGATTACAGTAATGCATTTCTCGATTACAACTCTGGCTCATTGGTACGAAAATTAAAGTCAATGCATCTAAAAGAGCTTGTGTCCTCTTTACAAAATAACGGTGAATAAGTAAATTGCCAACAGTCACAGTTTTCGATCAACTCGTCCCCTAGTTAATTGATTACAAGTACCTAGGGTTATTTCTAGACGTAAAATTAACTTTTGCTCATCACATCCGAGATTTCCTCAAAGCTGCCGGAATGAGTAGTTTGCTCACCCGTTGAATTTCTAGTAAGAGTAAGCTGACGGTCAGGCACAAAATTCTGCTATATAAATCTATACTGAGATAAATTATGTTGTATGACTCGCCCATCTGGGCAGAGGCTGCAACTACACATTTGAAATGACTGCATGTTTTCCAAAATATCCAGCTAAAGGAAAATTCCTTGCTCCTTGGTTTTACCGTAACGAAGTCCGACATAAAGATCTAAAAATTGAATCAATTTTAGAGTTCATCAAAAAACAATCACAAAGTTTTTTCAATAAGATACCTTACATTTTCTAATGAATTACTTCAAAAGCTACCAGCATACGATCCGTCAAGTTCATCATCACAAAAATGATCAAGAGGTAATCTTGAACATTAATCTCAGAACTTCCCAGTCTTAAAAAGGCGGAGAACTTACCAAGGTAATTCATTAGTTGATATCCTATGCGTTTTAATTCTATTAACAGTAAGACTTCAAACACTTCAGAAGTATTTTTCTATCCAAGCTACGTTGTGATTCGAGTTTAAATTTCGATAATTTACCTATTTTTTAAAATATTTCTTAAATTCCTCTCAAATAATTTTAAAGCTTCCGAAGAACACCACTCTTTGTGAATTTCTGATGACTTTTTCTCTCACTATAGGTCGCCATCAATAAGGACTACTCTAACAAAACTCTATCTTTTCTGCATTATTCTCCTAGCGATTTAAAATCTCACAATCTTTTCTGCCTTTAAAATCGAGCATGATACTCTAAACTAATTTCAATTAAAATAGCAAACTCACTGTATTTTAAAAACTCCCACGGATAACAGAAAAATCTGGTGTTCTGAATCTTTGATCTGAAGTCCCGCCCCCTTTAACGCTTGGGCCAATGAGGTTGACGCTTCGTTAGCGTGCTTCCGGAGTATCCAATCCCAATCTGGTCTCTCATCACTTTTCTATCTACAACATTTCTGTAGTCCTCACCTGCTGAATTCCCAGGCTTTTTTCGCCTTGATCCTAAATTTTGCTAGCTTTTTAAATAATTCTGAAACTACTATGGCGTGATGGGGGAATCTAGTTAATGTTTAATCCATGCCATAAAAATAGTAATAATTCATGCTAAAAAAGGTTAATCATATATTTTTAATTACATTTTTATATTATAGAACATTATAAAAATTGCTAAAAATTACATCGGCTAATGCCTGAAAATTAAATAAAAGGAAGAGCATGTGTTGTTGCCTCTTGCGAGTAAGATAGAGGAGTCAGTTTACGGGATCACCCTGGAGCACTTGAGCGTTATGCTCTTAATCTCCATTTCAGGTTTAGAATTTTAAAAGAGAGAGGTGAAGTGCGTGATGATAAAAAAAAAATTAAGGAGAGTGTAGGTTAAAATAATTTTGGCATGATTCATATGGGAATGGGTGGAAGCCACAGTTGTGAGCGAAGATGGTTTGAGCCTGTATGAGTGTGTTTTCGTGAAAGTGGAGGGTGTTATAAAATCTACGTGAAAGGTAAGCTATGTGTATTTTAATGAGAGGAATTTTAAGGTCATTGTGTATAACTAAGTTACGAACATACCAGGGCGTGTTGACAATGATTCGTAGGATTTTGTTTTGGAGGATTTGGAGCTTTTGAATATGGGATTTGGCGGCATGACCCCAGACGGAGGAAGCATAGAGAATAATGGCTTGTTTGTAGAGTAGTAATTTATTTCGAAGAGAGACAAGAGTTACGGCCAATTAGCGGAATGCAATTGTTAATTTTCCCCCAACATTTATTGGACATTTTTGGATGGGAGGTTTGAATGTGAGTCTGGAATCCAGGGTGACTCCGAGATACTTAACTTTGGAGCTCCAGTCAATGTTACAGTTAAATAATTTGAGTTATTTGGAGGGAGGGGGGCAGTTCCCATATGGAAGACCGGGGCTTTGGTTTTGGAAGTGTTCAGGGCGGTGCGCCAAAGTGTGAACCATTGTTCAATTTTGTTAAATTTGCAATTTTTTGCGGGCAGTGTTGATGTTGTTGAATTGGACGAGGATGGCAGCGTCGTCTGCGAAAAGACAAAGACTGGAGAATCTTGTTTGTGGGAAATCATAAGTTTGGAGGGAGTAGAGGCAGGGAGAGTGGACAGAGCCTTGTGGAACTCCGGCAGATATACTACCTGGTTGGGAAAGTTCATTGTTGATTTTGACTTGAAAGGATCTATTTTTAAGAAATGAGTTAATGATTAAAATTAAGTATTGAGGGAAGTTAAGTTGTATGAGTTTTGAGATGAGTCCATCATGCCAAAGGCGATCAAACGCTTTTTGAATGTCTAGAAAAATGCCAATAGTGATTAATTTGGGGTTATAGCCTTCGGTGATCCTGTTGACCACACGAAGAAGCTGATGGACTGTGCTATGCTTGTGGCGGAAGCCAACTTGTGCATCAAGTAGTATATTATTCTGCCGAGTGTGATCAAGAATTCTGGACAGAAGTATTTTCTCGAAAATTTTAAAAACTGTGTTGAGGAGGCTAATAGGGCGGTAATTGGATGGGAGGGTGTGGTTAAGGCCTGGTTTGGGGAAAAGAATAATTATAGCATGTTTCCATTGGTTTGGGAAATAGGAGTATTGGATGCATTTATTGAAAATTTTCGTAAGGTAGGTGATAGAATTATGGCTTAAGAATTTGAAGGCCATGTTATGGATACCATCATGGCCTGGAGCTTTTCTGTTTTTAAGGTTTTTAATGATGTTGACAATTTCAGAGGGGGAGGTGAGGTGAGGGGAGTGAATTGAGTTGCTGTGTGCTGTGAGGAAGTTGTTTACTATGATTTCAGTTCTTTTAATATGATAGTCATCATAGGGGGATGGATTTTCTTGGAAGGAGGATTCCAGAGAAAGGGCAAACAGATCTGCTTTTTCTTTTTTCGAGTAAACCATGCCATTATAACCGCTCAGGGGGGGGGAATAGGTTTAAACTTTTTTGTAAGTTTTTTTTTATTTAAGTTAAAAAGGCTATTGTCTTCAGTATTAAGATCTTTAAGGAGGTTTTCCCAATTTTGGTTTTTAAATTTAGTTATTTCTTTATGAATTAGGTGTTGGAGTCTATTAAGTTCTTGTTTAAACGGGGGGTAACGAAAATTGTACCAATTTTTGCGAAATCGGTTTTTTTGTTTGATTAAATTTCTAATGTAGGGAGGGAGTCTAAGGTGTGAAGTTTTGATAATTTTAGTGGTGCTGGCCGTTTTGATAGCATCTTGCATTTTTGAAGTGAAATTTTGAATAGCGTTTTCTATTGAGAGGATATCGTTAATGCAGGGATTCCCGAGAAGTAATTTTGACATGGTTTCCCTGAAACGTGGCCAATTGATAGTCGTGAGTGATTGGAAGAGGGTGGGGAGGAAGTTATCTAAAATTAATTCAAAAATTACTGGATTGTGATCGCTACTAAGTTCGCTTAAACTTTCGCTATTGCAAATGGGAATATTTTTAAGAATTGCGATATCAATGATACTGTTCGAGTGGCTATTGTAAGGGAAATGGGTGAGAGAATCAGGGGCTGCGATGGTGAAATTATTTGTAGTGACCATATCGTGAAGGAGTCGACCTAATCTGTTTGACCTTCCTCTGTTCCAGGTTGGATGTTTGGCATTGAAATCGCCAAAAATAATGCCGATGGCGTTATCTGCTAGTAACTATTGATTCAAGGTCAGGGGGAATAAGTAAGTTTTGAGGCGGGCGATAGAAGGAAGAAATGGTGATTTTCTTATTGTTCCGTGTTTTTAGGTGTATAGTAGTGTTCTCCGAAGTTGAAGTATTTTTGATGACTAAATGATGGGGTATGGAGTTTTTAATAATAATAGCTGTACCACCGACCCGGTGCGTAATGCGATCAGAGCGGTGAACAGTGTAGTTTGGAATACGTAGGGAGTCGGGAGGATTTAGATGGGTCTCCTGGATTCCAATGATGTCTGGGTTATGATCTGAGATAAAAATTTTAAGTTCTTCTATTTTAAGTTTGATGCCATTGGCATTCCAGCTAGCAATGATCAGTGTTGATGGGCTATTTTGAGATGTATTAAACATTATGACCATATTTCTATAAGTTGAGGGAATGCGACGAAAAATAACTCGAATTTTTGACAAGTATCGATTTTTTTTATTTTTAAGTTTGGATGTGATATTTTTGAAAAGGGCCATTGATTTAATTATTTTTTGAGGATTAAAGAGGGCTAGCATCTCTTTTAAGTCATTTGCGAAGAATGAGTTGGGATCTGGAGTTGAGTCTGTGGTATCAGTGGCGGGTGTAGAAGTTTGGGCTTGCGGTGTAATTTAATTAGTATCAGATTCAGTAGTTGTGGTTTGATTTTGTTTAGAATCTTGTGCGGCTTTTTTTACACGTTCTTCCCAAGCGTTGGTAGCGGGTGGGGATGAAGGCTTGAAATTTAATGGGTTTTTGGGGCATTCTGAAAAGTTGGCAGTGTGGGGACCGCCGCAGTTGCAGCATTTAGGAGGGGAATCTTTTGGTTTCGTACATTGGTTTGAAATGTGATTTTCAGCGCATTTGAGGCAACTGGGAGTACAGGTGCAGAGTTTAGAATGATGATAGAAGGATTGGCATCTGTAGCATTGGTTAGGAATTTCTCTTTTTTTTAAAAAAAAAGGTTCAATTTTAATTTTTAAATAGCCGATGTGATCTATTGAGTATAGTTCGCTGTTTTTAGGATTTTTGGGAACTTGAATAAGAAATAAGGGCATAGCAAGGTTAGTTTTTTTGGATTTCATAATGTGGCAAGTTTCGACGGTCCAGCCGAAGCTGTTAAGTTTATTAATAATAGTAGAAGGGTCAGTATCTATAGGAAGGCCGCGAATAACATATTTTGATAATTTGTTTCCTGGTAGTTCGTATTTATGGGCTTCAATTTTGTTTTCAGCAATGTGGCGTTGGATGGATCGGTGTGCGTCAATTGTTGTCGGAAATAGTTTTAGATTAGTACCGTTAATTTTTCCTACGGTTTTTCCACCAGTTAAAGTATTAATTTTATTCAGGTTTTCAGTTGGGTTTTTGACTTTAGTAAGAATGATTGGCGGGATTTTTGGTGCGGGTGGGGTTTCCATTTCTTCGATTTCCAGACTGTCAAATTTGTTGGTGAGTGGGATTGCTGAGTCAATGGTATTAGTATTATCGTTTGTTTTTAAATTAAGATTAATATTACTTTCAGTTGGTTTTAAGTTAAAATCATAGTGTTTGGTTATATCCTTCGATTTAACGCGTTTGCGGCGGGTTTTTGTTGTAAAGCCATCATCCAAGGATTCGGGTTGGTTGGTAATATTAGAATTTAAAATTTCGGCGTGAATTTGATTTTTTAGAACTTCTAGTTCGGAAGTTAAGCTAGTTTTAAGTGCAGTTACTTAATCTATTTCACATTTTAAGTTATTTTTAAATAAGTTAGTTTCTTCGATTTGTAAGTTAAGCACGGATCGATGTATGATATGGTCTAGCATAAGTAAATTTTTTTGCTGAGTTATAGGAAGGTCAATCTCAGATTCTGATTCATTTAAAATATTGCAAATCAATTGAGAAAGATAGTCGTAACTGCTAGGGTTAACGAGCGAAATGAGATGTGAACATTAATCGGGAGAAAGAGGAGTAATTAAGCCCAGGCTAGCACTTACCTCATCAGGTATGTAAGCAGGAGCTGGTTGAGGTGAGGAAGTATTCAGGGAGCAGTCCATGCCGTCAGCCATGACTGTTCAGTCAGTTTCATGTAGTATTTGAAGAAGTCCAAAAATCAGGCGAGAGCCGCCGGCGAGGGGAGAAGAATCCGCTGCCAAGATAACAGCACGCGGGGAAGAAGCGTTGAAAATCGTGGATAAAAAAAGTATCAAAAAGTATCACCGCAAAATATAAGAATAAGCCAGGAACAACCAAAAAATTGTTCGTTGTTCTTCCGGAGCAAGCAAAGGTCACACCAAAGAAGTATCAAAAAAGTATCAATACGAGCGTAACGACCTCACCGTTCCAAATCAGGTACTTGAGTTGATCACAGGGGAGTAGGGATATATATCTGACTTATCAGCCGACCAATGGGGAGGCTGCCTTTCGGTGTGGATGTATGGTTTACTCGATGCAGGAGTTTCTAGCATAGCTAGAGACATCTGGTGGTTGAAAACATAAATAAATGATTGAAAATTAAAGTGTTTGCGTGAGGAGACTGGTGTTTGTTAGTTACAGGTTTAATAGAATGTTTTTTTGTCTTTTAATTTTTAAATTAGTATCATAGTTACAGATATTAAGGAGAAATTTGTTATCGGTGGTCATGAGATTATTAAAGAATTTAAGTGAAATTTTTTGAATGATTTGTTTAATTGTTGGGAAATTAATAGACGAGTATATGTCTGTGTATCTCATGAACCATCTAGCGTTTACTATTTGTCTGATGATATTATGTTGAGCTTTTTAAAGTTTATTAATATGTGTTTTCGCAGCGAAAACCCAAATCGGACAGCTGTAAGTTAGGATAGGTTTGAGAATCAGAGTATAGATAAGCAACTTATTACGAATATATAATTTTGAATTCCAAGCAATTAGGGGGAAAGCCGAACACGCACTGGCTAGGAATTTTTTAATACATTGTGTTATGTGTTGTTCGAACGGGAATTTTTTTTATCAAGAATTACTCCAAGATATTTGGTGTGATTAGACCAGGTGATCTTGTATGAATAAAGTGTGACTTCAGGTTTGGTGTTTTTTGTTTTGTTTGAAAAGAAGACGGCTTCCGTTTTTGATGCATTCAGAGCGATTTTCCATTTGGAGAACCAGTCTTCTAGTTGTGTGATATGTTTTTGTAGTATGCGAGCCACTAGAAGTGGCTCTTTGTTCTGTGCTAGTATCACCATGTCGTCTGCGTACATGCAGATAATCGTGTTGAATGCTTGAGGAATGTCGTTCACATAAATAGAAAAAAGGTTGGGGCTAAAATTGTGCCCTGAGCTATTCCTGAGTTAATTTTAGTTGTGTATGAGTGAAAGTTATTTACTTTTACATCGAAAGTTCTGTTTTTGAGGTATGAGTGAAAAATTTTAATTAGTATGGGATTTGTTTTAATTTTAATTAATTTGTAGAGCAGTCCCTCGTGCCAAACTCTATCAAATGCTTTTTGAATGTCTAGGAAGATTGCACCTGTGGATTTTCTATTATTTAAACCGGCCTTTGCGTGTTCGACGGCATGGAGCAGCTGGTGGTATGTGGACAGTATTTCTCTGAAGCCATGTTGCTAAGAATCAGGATATCATAGGTTTATAAAAAGTCGTTGAATCTATTAAGTATAATTTTTTCAACAATTTTACTAATAATTGGGAAAAGGGAGACGGGTCTGTAACTATCAGGGAGGGTAAGATTTTTTCCTGGTTTAATAGTGGGAATAATAGATGCATTCTTCCAAGACTGAGGGAAGTACCCTAGATTTTTTACGTCGTTAATTATTTCTGTGATTTGGAAGATTAATTTAGTAGGAAGTTCTTTGATCATTTTGTTTGTGGTACCATTATTTTCTGGTGCCTTTTTTATTTTTAATTTCTTAATGTAGTGTAGTAGTTCTATGATTGTCCAAGATAAAGACAGGTTTTTGAGTGATTGTTCATCTCAGTTCACTTCTCTCTGCTCGCAGGCTGACTCCAGTTAAGGGAAGTTTAGGTGGAGGCCATGGTACGCTACTACTACTACTAATTCTGTTCGACTTTAATAACTTTAAAATGAGAGAGTAAATTTAAAACTTTTTAAATAGGAACCTCGTAATTTATGTCCATTGACCGTTCGACTCTCATTTGCACTTTTAAATTCCATCCAAAATTTTCAGTGGTCTTCACTCCGCTGAAATCTCAGGTATTTCCTACCTATATCCATTAATTTTGCTAGATATATAATAAATTATTAAAAAACCTTTAATTACGTAAATTTTCTATATCTTTTTATGATGAGAGGGTAAATTTAACTTTTTAAATAGAAACCTTATAATCTACGGCCGTTGCCTATGCCTCGGAAACTATTATTCTATTGAGAGAACTTAAGGAATGGCATTATCTCATTAGCTTTCCATGATGGGGGTAGGGCTCTCATCACTCTCAAATTCATCTTAGTTCTTACGTATTGCTTCTCCCTTCATTAATATTTTTCTAATATTTTCTTCAAGATTTCTATATTTTTATTGTTTTTACATCCCTCGAGTTAAAATTTTCATTTTTAATTTTAAGAGGCAATGTATTGAACTTTAATATTTTTCAATTGATTTTAAATTTCTGGCCAGGATGAAGTAACAGGATGAAGCAACTCATTCACAGTTTTCAGTTTGGAGATTAAAGACTGGAAGACCCAAGTGCTCCGTTAACCAATCATCTCGCTTCTCCCTTAATCAATTTCATCTACGCTAGCCGCCGCTTGGTGAGTAGCTAATTCAATTCTCTGCTAACAACTTTGATAAGGATCGCTACTTTAATGGGTAACCACTTTAGTGACAGCAAACTCGCTGGTTATTTTTTTTCTCTCTCTTCGCACTCCCTTACGGAAAATCGTTGAAATTTTTGTTCTTTAAAGGAAAAAAAAATTCCTTACTAAAATCACTTTTGTGAGGATTTTTTTATGCATTGAAAAATTAAATAACACTATTTTGTGTTTGGAAATAAAATTACTATAAAAATGCTTCATATAAGCCCCCAAGAATTCCATGCGATGAAAGAAAAATAAACAATTTCTTCTCATTTATTTTCTGTATCTTTCGTTTTGTCCTATAATGCTTTCTTGCTTCTTTTTTGATCTATGCCTCGGCACAAATTAATCTGTATGCTTATCTTCCTCTTGTGGATTAGTGAACTAAGAGTACAATGTTTTCCAGTCTGCCTCTTGATGAATTATGTGATTGTTGATGTGTTTCTATAAAGTCGTGGACTCGAATCTGATGCTACTAAAGACCCGTCGTGTAGAGGAACTCATACACGTTAAATCTGGTCAAGATCCCTTCATTGGCATTGTGGGGGAGTTTGGAGTGCGAGGTACCAGCACAGGTATCATCCTCGTCGCTTGACCGATGCTCAATATTATGAGTACAGTCACCAAAAGCCTTCGCGTTGCTTTTCACTGCGACGTTAATTAATCAATCCCTATACGGGATGTGGTAAAGAGGGGGAGGGGTACAGTGCTTGTTCGTCTAGCTCGATAGTTGAAGTTGAACTATGAGAAAAAGAGTTCTTATCTGTTGGTGGTGGCCGGGGTTCCTTTGACTGTGATTGACTGCTCAAAAGGAGAATTCAGGGGGTACATATAAAATGGGTGGATCATGTCTTACTTGAATTTAAGGGGGAAATATAGGAATTTTTGATTTTAAAATAAAAGGAAATATCAGAAAAATAAACAAAATTAAAAATATTAATTTATAAACTGATAATTGAAGGGTAATAAAGGGTTTGCTTTTGCAGTCATTTTAATTGTGGAGGTATGTGCGTTTTCAAGCATTAGGATGTTAATATTTAGCAGCATGAACTCACACCGGAAAAAAGTTATTTGGCTATCTTCAATCACACAAATGTGTAATGTGAGTGTCGAAGATATAGCCGATCAAAGACCTTTACAACTTCACACAAATTTTTTTTTTTTCTTTTCTAATTCCCCCTCCCCCCTATTTAACTGTATCTGTCCAAAAATAGCAGACGAAATCTTACAACAGGAGAAACATGTCAAATTGCAAATAATGGTAAGTTTATAGTTTTATTTAAACTTTTTAAATGAGGTATTGTAAGATTGTATTATTATGTAAGGATTTTTCATTAATGATGTTTAATTCAATACTTAGTTTCACATTAATGCGGGGGATTTTCTTATCGTCTAGTATTAAATTTTGGTTTTATTTCGTTTAAAGCTTTTATTCGATTTTTGTAGAATTTTTTTTCATTTAAATACATTAAAACCCTTCACTATTATATGCGCATTTTATATCTCCAATTATGTTAGTTTCTAAAGATGGGAAGACTGGTTAATTCAGTTTCTGGTTATTCGATCAAAAATAAACGCGAATGGATCAGTTGTAATTGTCATATTTCAACACAAAGCGATTGAAAATTAAAATGACATTGTTTAACATGTCATTTTTAGCAACAAATAGTTTATCATGACCTCCCCCCAATATCTAGAAGTTAATATATTATAAATCTTGAGATCCCTACCACTTTAGATGAAAGGCTTTCATTTTCTATTTAATAAACACTGTACAACATGTGGTTGTCAGCGAGTCTTTTTCAACAATTGAAAAGTTAATTACTTTATTTTATTTTTTTGATTTTGCTTATATATGCTATTAAAACTTCTTAATTCACCTATGGAAAAGTTTTGTTCTTGGAATGATGTAATTTTTTTGATTATTTGTGTTTTATGCTTTTACTTTTTTTAATGTCTATTTATTAATAGAATTTTATTATATCAGTTCTTAGATTTTTAATATTATTCTACAACATGTGAGCGCTTTGAAATGTATTATTAAAATTAAAAGCTATAGCTCTAGAAGATTGTATAAAAACTTTTTAAAAAAATGAATTAATATTTTGACATTTTTTCATATTGTTTTACAGATTTTCTTAAAATGCATAACAGCATGATTTTGTAAAGCATGAAAATAATTTTATCTTGTAATTTGTAATGCATTTTATATTGTTTTTCAGTTATGTTAATTTTTTTGTTGTTGTATGAAATATTTTTGATTAATTAATTTTTTTTGTTAGTTGTTTACACAAACTAACAAAACTCACCTCAATGGGAAAAAGGCAGTTTAGCCCCATCTCTTGGTTATTATTTTCAATGGAACATGTCGTGCGCAAAACAGAAAAAGGAAGAATATGAAAATTTTCTACTTAATTTTCTCCAGTGGATCTATAGTATAAAGCACTAATATATAATGAAATCCTGGATGAAATGTCTGAAAGTATTAATGCTTTCAACATCAATTATTTCTCTTTTGTCTGCCATTCAACCTCAACTGAATGTTTGTTTCAAACAAATTTATTCTTATACACCTTCCAAACCAAAATCTCATTATTCAATGAACATCACACATAAAAACCAATCTTTCTTTCGACAAAAAAAAAAAAAATTTCCTCCTTTTGTTGTACAACACTGACATCCATCAATCATCCCTTTCCTTAAAATGCATAGTCTCACATTATCATGCATATTAAAACAGATATATATATATCTCACATAAAATTAGAAATTGAGTATTAAACTTTTGTAGCGTTGCCATATTTGGCAATTTATCACCAACAAAAACCTTTTGCCAAGGGTGGTGGGGCTTAATTGCATTCTAACCCAAGGTTCTGACTTGTATTAATTAGTAATTGGTATAATTAATGTTGGTTCAAGTATACTTTCTCATCATATATTAAAACCACTTTTTTTATAATCTGTTATTAAGAGTTGACCTTCATTAAAATGAGCGATTGATTTATTACAGTTACATTATATGAAGTGATTTACTATTTTTGATCCAGTAATATTTTGCATCCTGTTTTGTAGTTTATAATATTTAAGATAGAATATACCGTTTGGAATAGCAAACAGAAATAAAAGAATGAAAAAATTTTAAGTGTTATATTAGAAGAAAATGATATTGTCCCAGTTTTTCAAAAATTGAATTTTCCTGTGTATTTTTTTTAACCAATCTAGGTTATGGTAACTGAATATTTCTGAGTATTGTTGATGACAATTTTTAAGTTGAAACACAATATTGAATCCTGATTCTACTGAAGTCCTGTTATGTGGAATGTTGAAGACTTTTTCTTTTCTTTTTTTGCATTAATTGGACCTATTCCTCTTTAGAAGAATGAATTTTCACCTGGGGTTTCATACTTATCTCTTAATCATGATCGAGAATTATTAAGTCTATTACCAATAAATTTTGTTTTGCTCTAGTGGAACGATAATTTCATAATTAAGCAGAATTGTTTTAATTTTTCTTCTAAAATTAAAATATCTAATTATATGAATATTTTTTGGTTTTATGTTTAAAGTGCAGTTATTAAGCAAATAATTTAAATCCCTAAAAGCTGGTATTGCATTCATCTGTATCAATAAAAAAAGCTTGAAAATGTTTGACTTTTTGTAAATTTGAACTAAATGTTGAAGCAATTTTTCCCCTTTCCTTCTGTATTTAGATATTTGAGCAGTCTGTGTGTAAAAAGTACTTTCAATAATTGTCATTGGAAAGAAAATGATTTTAACAATGTACAAAAATTTATGTGCAATTCATTGATGCTTTATGAAAACATTAGCATTTATATAATTTTAAGCAGAATTTGAAATTTAGTGTAAAAATGCTTAATTTGATTGTTGTCTTCAATAACATAACTTGTTTCGTTCAAGGCTGTGGTAGCCTAGTGTTCATGGTTTCAGACTCATGGGAGGCGGTTTTCGTTGAGTCACTAGTTCTAGCCTTGGCCACTATAAATCCTCCGTGTAGCTGGGGCTGATGCACATAAATCTGTCGGGGCCCAAAGTCCTCCTGTTGGCATGGTGTGGAAGGTTAGGAGAGGGGGGGCCAGCTCAGGTGTCGTCCTCTTCACTTGACCGAGGTTCAAAATTACGAAGTCTGTTGCCAATAGCCCTCTTTATTTTAAAATTTAATTAAGTTTTTTTGATAGGATAAATTTGTATGAATGATTTTTTATCAGCTGTACTACTGACTTCTATTATAAACTACAATAACTTTTTAAATAAAGCCATCAGGTAATTAAAAACCTTTATCTGTACCTTATAATGAAAAATAAATTTTTAAATTGAAGGAGGGTAGCATATGTTCTTCGCATATTTTTCTACAGCCATGCACTGGATGCAGTTGTATTCTAAAATGCAAAAACGTATTCAATGAAATATACTTCATCAGATAATCTGTATTAAGGCAATGATTATAATTTTGTATGTAATTGAAGAGATAACAATTCAAAAAGTTTTTTTTTAATTGCACATAATGGTTCTATTGTAGTTTGATAGCTATATCATTATATATAAGTGATTACTCAATTAGCTTTTGAAATCAATGTTAATTTCTTAAAAATTATGTGTGCTGACTTACTTCTTTAATTTAAACATAATGCTCTTGTACTATTTTGTCATTTACACGACTTTTTGCCTTAGAAAGCAAATATACTGATAAGTATTTTTGTTATTGCAGATAATATATCCATATTTATGGACAAATCTCAGCACGAAAATCTAGTAAATACAATTCAGGAAGTCCACGACAGATTACGAAAATCTTTACAAATTTGTAAGTTTTGTGATTTATGTTGGAATTTTTTTTAACTTTTTTTCTATTACTTTGTGGAAGAATTTATATTTTGTTGGAATATATTTTTCTCTTTTATCATTCTGAATCCAAATTTTTGGTTAAAAAACTTTAATTTAAACTTGATTTAAAGAGTTGAATGTGATTTCATGTATGTAAAATTTCCTTAAGTTAAAAGAAAATACTTCCAAGAATTCAAAAGTTTAAAATTTATTATGAAGTTGCATTATTAGGCAGAATATTACTATTAACTTGTAATATTTTGAAAAATAGAGTTATTCATGAGATTTAAATGACTTTTAAAATATTTGAAATGATAACTTTTTTTTTGTTCTTTCATTTTTAACTTGATTTCTTTTAAAAATATATACCATATTTTATGTACCAATAATTATATATTTTTAGTCATGTTTTGAAATTTAACTTTCATTTGCATTTTTAATGTGATAATCAAAACAAAGTACCTTGAAGGACCATCAAAATATTAAAGATTAAAATTCAAGTTTGTGAAAAATTACTTAAGTATACTTCATATATGTTTTGCATACAATACTAGTTTATATAATTTTTTAAAACTCAATATTTGTAATGAGTCTATAAATCAAATGTAGAATAAATGTGTGTTTTATTATATAAAAAAAAAATGACTTGACTGAATATGTTGAATCAGCATGTAATAGACTTCAATTATTAATATTCTGGTTTTTTAACTATAGGTACCTTTAACAAAAAGTAATTTTAAAGTAGTTTTGAAACATGGTCATGAAATTTTTAAACAGATAATATAGATTAGAACGATTTTTCTCTTAAACTGTTATTTAGTTACTGAACTAAACTATACACTAGTAGATTACGTACGATAGAATAATTCCCCTTTTTCACCATTAAATAATATCCCTTCTATTTCTACAGTTGAAAGCTTACTGAAAAATATTTTTAAGTATAATCAAACCATTTCAGTAATTGATTCTAAATAATCTGGAATTATTATAAATTTGTTATTATGAAATAGTGCTGAAAATGAGTACTATAGTGTAAGTTACAGAATTAAACCAGTATATATAATTTTAATATAAAATTAAATTCAAAAATCGTATTTTTATCATGGCATTTTGAATTATTTCCAATAGTCTGTTTCTTTTATTAATAACTGTAACATATAATTTCATCTTAGAGCTCTGCTATATTTTGTATCAAATCTTATTTTGCTTGTGCTTTGTCATTGACAAATTACTCAATGGCATTTTGAATTATAAGTGTTCTCAACTTGTACTACTAAAACTAGTGAAAAGAATTATTCAAATGCATTGTGGATGATGTAATGTAAATTGATTTCAAGAAAGAAAAATATAATACTTATTCAAGAGCATCATAATATTGTTTTTTTTAATGCATATATTTTCATATTAATAACTCGGAATAAATATTTTATTATTCTGTTTAATCAAAGAACATTTGTCATTAAAAATTAAATGATTATAGTTGGAAAAAATACTAAAACTAAATAAAGTAACAAAATTTATAATCAGGATAAGCGAGTTATTCTGTGTGGTATAAGTATATCACTCCCCCCCCTCCCTTTTATATTTTTCTGAATTATTTATTACTTCTCACAAGTATTGTAATTTAATTACTAGTTTGTATTATACAAAATACCATTTGTTTTAATTCGGTTGAGAAATTATTTGCTGGGAGATGAATACAAGAAATTAAAGTGGTATAATAACCATGTGTAACACATTTCTTTTTGGGCTGCCTTGATTTGTATCACATGTAAAATCCTATTGAATATGGAAGTTGGCCCAATTACAATCAGAATTACAGCAATAATTTCCATTCCTGTCATTGTGTTTGATGAAAATGGTTCACTGGTTTTTACTCATTTACAGATACTTTTTAAGTAAACATTTTAATTTTTTTTTTTTTTTTGCACATGTTCTTCGCTAATTGTTTGAAACTAATTTATTGAATAGATAAAAAGGAATCAACATAAATTTTATGTATGATTGATCTTGTGAAATTCTTATTTTTGACCTAAATTTTTGCTCAAAATGTTCTTCATTGGTACAAAGTAAATTCTGTTTTTATTTAAAGGGAATTTGGGGGAGCATATATATTTTCTGAATTAAAATATACCTCCATCCCATCATTTAAAAAATCGATTTTTAGTGTGTTATAACTTCAATTTAAAAGTAAAAATAAGTTCGACCATTTTAGCATTTCTAAGAATATTGGGACAATGAAGGAATTACTTTTTTTGATGATTTGATATTAAAAGGCCATTGCAAAAATATATATAAAAAATATTGCATCTATTCCTATGAACCTAAAAAACTTATTATTTGGATCTGTTTCATTCAATAAAAATGAATGTTGCTAAAAATCTTGTAATAGGACTATTTTTCGGGAATATAAAATGTCAGCACCTGTTAATCCTTTGAATAAAAATTAAGGCAGAGTCAATTATTTTGTAGTAGAATAAAAAAATTATACTATATATAAATAAAAATTTGTATCTGAATATGCATATTGAAAAATTTTATCGAATTTGTGATTGGCATTTGCCATTCTAATGTTCAAATGGATAGAAATGTACTTTTATTAAATTTGCCTGGGGGAGTAGGGGAACTTGTCATAAATAGTACTTAAATTCAAATTGAAAGTGGATTTTTTTAAATATTTAACATTACTTTAAGGATTTGAAAAAAAAATCAAAACATGTTATAAACCATTATTATTCGTGATTTGTAATTTATTATAGTCAAGAGTTTGGAATTGAAAAACATCTAGGGCACTTTTTATAAATTCTAGGATAAAGACCAAGCGGTTTCCTTTTTTTTTTTTTCATTAAAATGTTTAGATAAATCTTATTGTTTAATGCCTGAATTAAACTTCACATGTCTCTAAAGATATTTTATTCAGTGTTAAGTCTTGCATAAAATGTTATGGCAAAGATTTAGATGAGTTGTAAAGAGTATTTGATTTTCTGTATATTTAATTTGTATATTTATATATTTGCAGTGTTTAAATTTAGTTTTGAAATCAGCAATTTTTTTTTTTTTTTTTTTTTTGTAATTTTCATTATCTTTTCGTAAAGTTTAGGAAGTAACAAGGGAAAGTAAGCACTTAAAAGATAATTATATCTATCTGGCTGCATTTTTCAAAAAGTTTAATTCTGTGTTGGCATAATATACCCTGAAGTGATACTTTTAATTAGTAGATAGAAATTGATGAAATAAAGCTATAAAGGTCTTTATCATTATTTAACTTTTAGATGTGGCATTTAAATGATTAATATTGTATCAGTTGAATAAATTAGGTTCTTTTTTTATTTTCTAGATTAATGGATAATTGTTACCTCTAAATGTGATTGGGAATTTTTTTTTTTTAAAAAAAATAGGTATTGTTTCTGCACAGTTGCTGCAAACTGACTGAATCTTATAAATTGGCATACTATTTGGTTGATAACTAAGATAAAATATTACCATATTATAAGATTTTCTTAAACAGCTTCTATTTACAGCTTTATATTAAAAACTTCAAATTTCACAAGGTCATTGACTGAAAACATAAAATTTTCTGACATAGTTTTCTAAAAATTGTGTCTTACCTTTTTTTTCCTCTTCTTTTCCTGAGGTTAAAAATACCTTACAATTTGAAGTTTCTGCATTAAGAAAAATATTTATGAAACCTGTATATTTGTTTTAGTTTATTAATAAAATTATTTGTGATTGTACTGAAATTATTAACATTGTTGCAGTGCATCAATCAATTTGTGTAAAAAGATTTTAATTACAATCCATTATGCTTATAATTATTATTCATTTCCTGATAAACTAATGCTGTGGAATGTAAATGGATCAAAACTCTGACAATCAATGATTGCTTTTGAAAAACACAAGACATTTTGGCAAGAGGAGGGTAACTTATAAAACTTAACAATTTTTGGATAACTGGACATTTCCTTTAAAAATGTACAGTTGGAAAATCTAGAATCCTAGAATTAGCTTCTTGGTTTTATTTTTCAGGTTTTTCCTTAGTACTGCAAAGCATGATTTGAATGCTATCATATTTTTATAATTGTGTTTCTTAATTGATCTTGAGAGTGTAGATTTTTTTTTTTATCTCTCTTACCTTGAAAGTTACATTATTTGCTTATTAAGAGAAAAAAGGCTTTATGTTCAAAATAAAATACTTGTCATGAATTGATGTTTTTTTTAGTTGACTGTGACTCTATTTAAATTCTTAACTTAAAGAATGTCGCATTAAAACCATGAATGCTCATATAATGTAAACCAGATAAATTATGGAATTTTAGAAGTTAATTAATTAATTAAAAGTTTTTGTTAATTATATTATTTGTAAATCATAAAAATTAGTGTTTTGTGTAATATTGTTATTAAATTCTTAACTGAATTTTAATTGGAATTATGTGTGTTGAAATAGCAAGTTGTTAGTCTGTGGCTGGTAAATTGCAACATCATACTGAAAGTAAAAGCCTTACATTATATGACTATTGCTATAATTTGAGCTGAAGTTAATGTTAATAAAAAGTTTACGGATTTATATCTGTTGTGGTTCAAATAAAATAAAGTATGAGATACAGTTCTCTAATTTTTCAATCTTTTATTGCATTGTAATTTTTTTTCATTGTCAGTTTGATCAGATTTAATAATAAAGTTTTATGTATGATATTTTATTCCAATTATTATTATGTATTTTACAAATCTTCTTTCCCCCTCAAGTCTTCTGTAGCAAGTCTCGCGTTGTGGAGCTACTTTTATCTGACTAGAGTGCAGTAGCCTGAAGTAAAGTTATTTGAAATGGAGGATCTAAAAGCATTTACTGATGGCAGCAGGGATGATGATTCAAATAGTTTGGAATATAAGATGAACCAGTGCCATATCTGCTCGTTTTCGAGTGAAAGAACATATTTTAGTGAGAAATAGTGTTCAACCGATGGATCGTTTGATTTATTTACCCTTTTTCAATGATGGATCATTTTTTAGGGATGAATCCTGGGGTTTGAGTTATCATTTTGCAATGATGGAGCATCTGCGAGTGATAAAGCATCATCTTTGAGTTGTGGTTCATCTTTTAGTGATAGTCAAGAATTTGTTAGTGAGTGTAAAGCTCCTACTATTGCTGAAGTTTGTGGTCTTACTCCTGAAGAATTGAAAGAAGCAAAAGTTAAGATTGCCACTGAAAAAGTGCAAAAAAAGCTAATTGAAAGTGGTGATATGGATTAGTTATAAGTTGCAATACATAGGACGTTGTGTATAGAGCACTGGCCATCAGATATTATAATTACGTGTAAAGATGTTATTTCTCAGCATGACCAGCAGTTAAGCACTATCAACTGTATGACACTTGCAAAGATCATTGCATTGCAAGGCTTCCTCAATCAGTAAAGGATGAATTTCTACAGAAGTTAAAGCATTGTTATAAGTATGGTACATACAGGGATGATTAAAATGAGTTTCAAAACAGTAAGTTGTGTCTTAATTAGTTTCTCATGACATTGCATATTAATTCAGAAAACATGTATTTAATAAACTTATTATTGAAGATTAATAATACATCCCTAAATTGTAGCTTGACAGAACTTCAGAGAAATATATTGCACACAAAAAAACCCATTAAATTACTAAATTTGAAAAAGTTTTCCAGTAAGTACTAAATATTAAATTTCCAGTATGTTTTGATCATCAGCATTAGAAAAAAATTGTTTTTCTGGATTTTGAAAATTCATAAATTTTTAATTTAAATACTGTTTTAGATGAATAATTTAAAATCGTTTTAATTTTTTTGAAAAACATTAAAGTTTTTGAATCATATAAGAAACATTAGGAAAACAAGAATTTTTTAAAGATTATATTTTTATTTTATTTATTTATTGTATGTGTGCTCCTTCCCTTCTTTAATTTTCTTATACTTTTAGATAATTTACAAAAAAAAAAAAAAAAAAAAAAATCTTTTAAATTTTCTGGTCTATGAATCATCTTAATACCTGAAGTGTTTTCCTATTCAAATTATGTGAATAAAAGTTCAGGAATAAAAATTGGTAACTTTTTTAAAGGAACATCCTAAAAATTTTTTTCCTAAAGAATCATCCCAAATTGTTCCTTTCCTAAAGGAACAATTTAGGATGCTTTGAAACAGATTATGAATGACATAAAATTGCTGTTATTTTTTTCTGTCTGAAAATTCTTCAACATTCCAATTTTGGTTGAATGCTCTTGGTCTAGGATGAATTTTGTATGAGAAATATTAAGTAATGTGGAATAATTTATAAATCCTCAAAAATGTTCAATTACATTTGAGGATAACATCAAGAAATGTCATTTGTAACTTTTCTACTTATATAGGTGACACTATACATTTTTCATATATTTTAATGTTAAATTTTATATAATTTTTATTTACACAATTTTAATTACCTCAATTATCATATAATCTACATATAACTTGTATGAAATTTCCAAGATTAAATAACTGTTTTTCTTTACTTTCCTGGAACCACTAATGAGAATCATTGAAATTCTTTGGAGCAGAGAAACTTTTTAACATATACCAAATGATATACGTAAAATTTCTGGCTCAATGCAATACTTTTTGTAAAGTTTGTTGAAGTTTTTTCTATACTTATCAATCAGCTGCAACAGTTAATAATCATTTATAAGTAAGCTGTTGAGCTCTGAAAGATTCACAAAGATTAATAAAACACTATGTCATAGGGGATGAAAAAAATTAACCATAAATTATTTTTTTAAAATTTACTTGAATTGTCTTCCTGAGAAAATTTTGCAAAATATTATGAGAAGTGTTTAAATAAATATATTTTAGAAAAGTAATTTAAACGTAAATGTTAATTTGTCTTAAGTATATAATTGTTTAAAATAAAATTTTGGAGAATTTTCAGTTCTGTTCTTAAATAGAATTTTTCATTTCCTAAATAGTTTTACCTTAACTTTTCATTGTTTTGTAGATAATTTTATTTTTTCCTTTAAAACATGTTTTCGTAGGTCTGTACAAATAAATGTCTGAATGTGTATTGTGTCAAATATGTACATTACTTATGTGTTGATGTTGTTCATTTAGAATCTTAATTAATGTATGTTTCTGATTATCTGAACTTATTTATTTCTCAGCCAGCCATAACTTATCTTTTTCTCTCTGTGTATTGTGTATGAATGTAATTTTAGTTTTAATTTTAAATGTTCACAGTATATTGATACTGTCGTTTTTGAATATAATCCCTATTGTTCATGTCAGTGAAATGTAAGTACTATGTAATACTTATTTCAGATGTTAATCTCTCACTCTATAGTATTGTCCTCCAAGTTTTGAATGAAATTCCAAATTAAAAACTGTTCATAATTTATATTACATTTGTATATTTCTATATAATTAAATATTTCATTTCTATAAAATTAATTCATTTGTATATTTCTATACAATCACATGTAAACCAAAATCTGGATTATTATCATAGTACTGTTATTTATTCATTTTAAATAAACAAAGTTGGATACTGTTTAATGGTAATGTATTTTTATCATGTTTTTTTTCATGCATTTTGCATTTATTTGTATTTTCATTTATTTCACTTGTATTTGACATGTAAAAATATTTTCTAGTGTAAGATATAAGCTCATATATGATTGTAACTGAATTATCAATTTCATAATACATATTTTGAAGAATGTTTAAAATGTCCAAAGTAAGATAGATCAGGATGTTGATTTTGAAATATTTGTAGAATGTAGTATATGCTTATATAAAACATATATACGAAATAGAAAAAGGAAAAAAAATTAAGTTAATATAGGTGTAACAAATTTTGCATAGTACAATTATATCACTCTGTAATGCAATTAAAATCTTTATATGGATTAAATTTTCCAATAATTAATGAAATTTTTCCAATTCTTTTACTTCATTTGATTATTTTACTTTATTAACGTCTTTATTTTGAACTTGATGTTTTAATAAAATGTATATTTAACAGTACACTCTTATAATATTTTAATTGAGCCTCAAAAAATACCTGCCTTTTTTCTTTTCTAAAATTCTGCCTTAAAAATTCTGCCTAAAGCCTTTTTTCTGCATCACATTAAGATTTTGTTCAACTCGTTAATCTTTTATCATTTGATCTTATGGCCGCGGTAGCCTAGTGGTCATGGTTTCGGATTCGTGACCGGCGGTTTTCGTTCAGTCACGGGTTCGAGCCTTGGCCGCTAAAGACCCCTCCGTGTAACCGGGGTTGATGCACGTTAAATCTATCGGGGCCCAAAGTCCTCCCATTGGCGTGGTGTGGAAGTTAGGAGAAGAGGTGCTAGCTCAGGTGTCGTCCTCGTCTCTTGACCGTGGTTCAAAATTACAAGGTCCGTCGCTAATAGCCCGCGTGTTGCTTCTCGTGTGACGTTGATAAAAACTAAACTAAACTAATTCTCAAACATTCTATGGTCCATTCTTTTCAAAGTATTTGTTCTTTGGAAAACCACTTAAAACAGATAACAACATAAGATTTCTTGAAGCTGTTGGAAATTCTACTAAAGCAAACAGAATTTAAGATTATCTTTGTTAAATGTCACAGAGCAGGAACTAAATTTGGAATACATTTTCAAATAGACAATACATCCTAATTTTAAATTAAGTTCATTAGATTATGTATTATTAAGTTATGTGTATACATTTATCATATTGTGTTTCATAAATTTTTTAAATATTTTATAATTGTTATTTTTTACTTTAACATGTTAAATTAAATTATTTCACTGCAATATGGGACACAAAATATGGAGCATTTTATGCAGAAAAAAAATCATTTCAATCAAATGGAAATGAGAAGTATAACAAAATATGCTGCTTCCAATAGGGCAATGAAAGTAGAATGCTCAATGGTTATTGGTTTCAATCAGAAAAAATGTGTTGTCTTTTTTTCTCTTTCTTTTTTTTTTTTTTTTTTTCATAAACATCATGCATAGACAACCTTAACATGGTTTAAAAAGTGTACGAGATAATTTGAAAAACAAAAGGTGTTTGTATTAACTTTAAAAAAGATTGAAATGGAAAACTAAGTTTAAAAGAATTAAAAGTAATAACATTTGATCAATAGATATTTGACTGTCATATTTTCAACTAATTTAAATTATTAGATTATTACTAGCTTTATATAGCTCAAAAATAGTATCCATTTCTCTTACAAAACATTCTAGGTTATAGTATGAAGATTTAAGAATCCCTTTGATGTTGAGGAATTTTTTTTAGTGTTTTATAGAAGTCAAAAAAATATCAGTGGGAATTACTTTGCTATTTTAAGGACAATTGTTCATAATATTTTTTTTTAAACTAATATATCTTGAATTCATATATTTCAAATTCATTGATTTCCAGTGGAGTAAAATGTTTTTAACTTTAATTTCTGATAGAAATTTTTATTGTAGATGTCCCTTCTAATCTGTATTATTAAAGGATGAGGAAAATTATTTCTGTAATAAAAGGAAGCAGCTGTTTATTTTTATCCATTTAGATTTCTATTAATTAGAATTCCTGGTGAAATTTTTTAAGTTTTTCAAAAGAATTTCAAATCAAATTTTAATCAAAGAATTTCATTTTTAGTACATGAAACGTTTTTTCAAATTTTAAACAATTTAGTTGCTATATGAAATTTTATTATTATTTACATAATTTACCATACTCAGTACTTTACTCAAACTGATAAATCTGAGAAGCAATTGAATATTCAGTTGTTTTAAGCATGTTAAATGTCACAACTTAATATAAATATTTTATCATACTAATTTGATTATTTACTTCCAAAAAGTAGAATGGTTTTTAACTTTTGATGTCACTTTGGTGCCTCTTGTTGCCTTAAAGATAATTTTATCCCCTTAAATAGTCTTGTTTGCATCTTTGAAAAATTAAAAACCAGTTATCTTCAAATAAATATTTTTAACTTGTGAGAATATTCCGAAGATACTGTAAAATCTGAAAAATAGACAGAATTAAATTTTTTTGTGTTGATCATTTCTGAAACTTCATTGTGTGCTCTAGATTTAATATTGTAATTTATGTTCTCAGAAACTTTGAATAGTTATATTCTTTTGAAAGAAAAATCAATGAGGTTTTCCTCCTCTTGGCATGGTGTGGAAGTGTGGAGAAGGAAGTGCCAGTGCAGGTGTCATCTTCATCACTTGACCGAAGTTTGAAATTACGAGGCTCATCGCCAATAACACTCGTGTTGCTTCTGGTACGATGTTAATAAAAAAACTAACCAGTGACAAAAAAATTCGGTTTTTTTAACAGTTGCATAGTTGGTACAAAAAATAGTTAAAATTAAATTTAGAAATTGCTGCAGCTTTTATGTATTTATGTTGGATAGTTGTAATATATTGTTTTTATACATTAATATATTGATTTTTCTTATTCTTTTCTACAAATGCTTTGTAAACGATATACATTTGGGTAAATGCACTGATAGAGATGTTGAGTTAATAAAAAAAAATTGTATGGATGTAAATTTTTTTTATCTTCGTCTAAATTGCATGCAACATATTTCATCATAAGGATTTAATGAAATTAATTTTGTATGATCTTTTAGTAATTTTGCTTCAGGTTATTGAAAGCCAATTTTGTATAGTACTATAATTATTCTAATTTGAAATAGAGACAGTTGTAATCTGGTCAATAGAGCATTGGCTTGAGTGTTAAATTTGATATATGATTCTGCTTTAGACTCTCAAGGACTGGACTTTTGATTCAAATATAAGTTATTAACAAAGTCATTGATTTAATGTAAAAGTTAAAATTGTGATACTAGGTCAAGTGTCATTCTTATCAATTGACTGTGGTTTAGAATTACCTATACTGTGCAAATCTAGTGTAATGTATAATTGAAACCGAATCGAAGTAAACTGAGAATTACTATTTCCAATCATATATCTCCAAAATAAACTTATGAACATTTTAAAAAGATATCTGGAATATTGTATCACTTAAATTGATGTTACGCATATGCAGTACAACAAATATTTAGAATCAAATCAAGCTTTAAAAAATGTTTATTAATTCAATATTTTTTTGTATGTAAAATATTTTATTTTCTATTGAAATAATTTTTTTTTTTTTGAAAAAATAATAAGATGAATCTTTTAAGTTCTTTATAATTGTTGCTCTCTAACAAATTTGTATGACTTCAGTAATGGTATTTAGTTTTCGTGAAACTAATTTATCAAAATTGTTTTAATGATTCTGGTTTTTATTTATCCATCTTATAATGAGGGGAGGAAAATAAGATGAAAAACTCATTCATTTAACAACTGATAAAATCGGGAAGAGATCTGAATTTATTTCATTGTTTTTGTTATCTAGCTTTCCTTAGAAACAACAAAAAAAATTATTTTATAATTAGGACTCTTAATTTAAGATCCGTATGAACGAATTATTTCTGCTGAATTTTGGTAAGTAACAGTTTGTATCTTTTGAGAAGAACAGAGATTTTTTTTTTTTTTTTTTAATATCCATGATAAAAGGTATGTTAAACAGTTTATGGATATAATGAGATTCCTACCGAAAATTAAAAATGTTTCAAAAGAGATCTATAAAAAGTACCTCTCCAAATGCTTTGTTATTGATGAAAAACTGCAAATAAAAATTATCAACATTTGAAAAGAACTGGAATGATAAAATGTTGATTTTCTGAATGAGGAAGGAGAAATATTCCTGTTCTTTTTCTTCCATACCACCCTTGTTGTAAATAAATTAAAATTATCACTCAATTATGCACACTTCTTCTTCTTCTTCTTTTTTTTTTTTTTTTTTTTTTGTATTTTCAACTCAAAATATGGGTTGAATAAACAAATAAAATATTAAAAATTACTTAATGGATGAAGTGTTATATAAAGCTGTGAATTGATGACATTGATACCCGACTCGCTCGATGCTCGTTTTCTATCCTGTATCTCCAATCAGTAATCCTCTCAGGCACCACTTTACACCCTATGTGTTTCACGTGTTACAGATCTCTAAAAAATGTATATTGAATTAAATTAAATTGTTTATTTTTTTATTATATAAGTTTTTTTTTAAATTTTGAAATTAGTAAAAAAAAAAATTGCTTCTACATTTGTTCTTAATTTTTTGAAGAAATGGACACAGCGATGGGAAAAAAGTAAAATAGGGTAATAGATACTATATTGAATTTTATGAAATTTTGAAAAATTAATCTCAAAAGAGGATAAAAATATAATCTCAAATAGGAATATGCGTTTAATTTGCTTCTTCATTTATTTTAATGCGTAAGTGTACGAAGGAAAAAAAAAACTACATTTTCAACACGTCCCATGCTAACAAACGGCAACAAATGCATTGTAACTTTTTTTAGGAAGTTCATTTCATTCGTCATCGTGCGTTCTACCCTAAAAAGTTTGCGATTCCGGCATTGTGAAGAAACTCAGAGTGGAATCGAATGCAAGCTTTATCAATAATTTCTGTTTAGAATCGATAATAAATCGGTTCTTTTTAAATCTTTTATTCTTTTTTAGCTGGGTGGCTACCATCACTGTTTTTTTTTCTTTTTTCCCCGTACCCCCTATGATTTTTCTCGTACTCCCTGCAATACAGGAACCGTTGCTCTTTACCAAAGATGGTTGGTAATATAATCCAAAAGGAAAAAGTTGTGAAAACTGTTCATGTTTTGGTCATCCGCAGTATTTCATAATTTAATGAATAAAAGAGATTTAGAAATACTCTCTTTGCCTTTGCAGTGTTAAAAAAAAATTGTATCCAAAATCGCATTACTTTTACAGGTATAAAAAAGGCTCCTATGTTGATGATTTTTTACCTGTATAAAACTAACCTTATATTGATTTAGTGTACTCATATCTGTTCAGTTTATTTTTTTCCAATATGTTATATCCTTTTCTTTGCTGTCTTTGATACATGGCTGACATATCCACGGAATACCCCTAGCGATCCTCCTCTATTTTTGACCCTTGTTGCTAACCAATTTTTATTTTTAATCCCAAATTTTTATATACGGCTAGATAATAGTTATACCTTATTTGGTGCACATAGCCACATCTGAGTTTTGCTCCATTCTCATTCCAGTATATTGTCAAAAGATTTTTTTAACTTCATATGTTAAAGTGAGAGGCTATACATACTTACTGGATATTGCTGAACATTAACAATGTGTGTTTTCTATCTAAAAACGTGTTTCAAATTTGGGTTCATTCCTAAACAGGCTATTTCAGCCGTAAATATCGTGGTTAATGGTACATAGATAAGCCATTCAAAAACTAAAAGTTAGTCATAAATTCTGTCAATTCTCTCTCCAAAGATTTTACGTATGATTAGTACTTTAAAAATAAAGAAATTTGAGTATTTTTTACTCAAATGCTAAGCAAAAGCAAGACGATGAAAAATAAGAATTTCAGTGGAAGTACAAGTTATATATATATATTGTATATATATAACACATCGATCAATAACTCCCGAGTCTAAAATTGGAAACAACATTTTTTTTGCAAATTTTTTTTTTTATTCATCTACATAACACCTTTTGTTAATCACCTTTTAGGGTGATACAATCGTTCCAACGCTTTTCCAAATCTTTAATTTTTAACTTTTTTTTTCGCTAGAATCTCTTTTGTTGATAAGTCGATAAACATGGCTTTCTGATCATCGACTCAAGTTGTCTGTTTTTGTTCCATCGAAAGAACTCGCAGGCACCATCTTGAAAACCTTTCCTTTTCACACTTCAAAAAAACTTTTTCCTGGTCCGGATCACTTAAAATTTTGTACGTTTCAAGCAAGGTTAGTACTCTAGAAAGACCTGGTAACTGGTTTACTAGCGCCATCTCTGTTAGTCTCGGGAGTTATTGATCGATGTGTTATATATATATATATATATATAAATATATATCATGACTCATGTATGGAAGTTGAATTAAACTAAGATATCGAATAAAAAAGGTTTATTAACAAAAATGAGTTCACTTAGCCTGAGAACTTTAGCTTGTTGACACGTAAAAGATACACATGGATCAATACGTCCTAGCTAATCATTGAAAACAACATTTTTTTTGCAAATTTTTTTATTCATCAACGTAACACCTTTTGTTAATCACCTTTAGGGTGATACAATCGTTCAACGCTTTTCAAATCTTTTTCCAGCAATGCGTAATAA
>BMAW01061615.1:6640-41614 GCA_019974015.1 Nephila pilipes
TATATATATATATATATATATATATATAAAATTTAATAGCTTAAATGCAGTATATGCATGGATGATAAGTCAGGTAACTTTTGCTAAGCTTGATGATTTTTTCAATTGTTTAAGTTTTAAATTTTTTGTTACAAATATTGCAATAAAGTTAAAACCGTAATTTGTCATGAAAAACCTCTTCGTGAAAAACAAAATGACGCCAACCCCATATACTACATCTGACCGGATTAGATTATTTGAAAAGAAAATGAACGTAATACTTACTTTTTTTTGTCTGATGCATTTGTATTATGTTTTTACAGAACTTCTTTATATTATGAGCAACATAGTAAATTATATAAAATTACGAATAATGCAGTTTCATTTCTAGAAGATATATGAGTTCTATTTTGCCATTCAAACAAATTCAACCACTTCCTTCGTTTACTCTGCAAGTCCCTCGGTATTTCATTTGTTTATTAGTCACCTGTAGTGTTATAGTATTTTTCAAAGACGAAATGATCACTCGAACATATTTAAAAAAAAAAAGGATTTTCTGATTTTTTTTTTCCCCTAATGAGTGAGTGAATGAATAAATTAATCAAACAAGCAATCAAACAATCAATCGATCAAGTTTCCATTCCGTTGTCATATTATCATTAGCTTTAATTCGAATATTTAATCGACTAACTTAATAACAATTTTGTAAGTTAGCACCTTTGGAGGCTAAGTTTTTGTGTGTGTAAAGCTTTGCAAGGAACAGTTTCTTCATCATTATTTTTTATTAAAAACCAAAACCTTCATTCACCTTATAAGGTTATTATTTCATTTTATTTCTATTAGAACACCTCAGAATATTCTAGTATAGTATATTATTGTACTTATTATCAATTTGAACTCTATCTGTGAAGTTTATTGTTCGCCTTTGTATTATTAAATCAAACAAATAATGATTATTTCGCATGAATAACATTTTGAAAGTTTGTTCTCTTTATCTACCGGGAACAAAGAATGCTTTGTACATTAGAATGAGTCGTTGATGGTTATTTATAACCTTATATAGCCGTTTTAGTGTTCCTAAAATTTTCTAAGGCCCTAGAAAAATTTCTCTTAGATACACTTAAATTATACATTTTTTCCCTCACTGCTAATTAATATAATTTCGAAATTTTCTAGCTTATGTTTGTCTTATACTATAGAATATTGTTCAAGAGAGAAATCAATGCAAGATTCGTATTATTTTGAATCATATTTGAGCGATAATATTAATATTACAGATATTTATGTCAAGTGCCGTAAATTTAAATTTTATAAAAGTTACTTCAGTTTTGTTGGAGCGATAACTGTCTAGAATGACAATCAGTGTTATCTTGATGACAAAAATAAACATTTATCTTTTCCCTGATGGAACATGATATTAAAATGACTTCAGCTCTAATTGTATTTCAGGAAATATTGCTTAATTATACGAATTATTCGTAGTTTAGTTTATTATGTTTCCCTGAAAGTAATACTTCGTTGATGAATAAGCATAATTTTTCAATGTGCTTTTATAGGTCTTTAATATTGTACTGAAGTAAAAGGGTACTGCGGTGTACTTAGGATGAGAAATTCTCTAGAATAAGAGTCCTAAAGAGTCTTTAGGAGTAACTATCTATATAAGGTCTCCGCGACTTGAGTTGAATTCCGTTTCGAATAATAGATCGTAATTCTGACTGGTTGTTTATATTTTTCAACGCTATTTTAATCCAGTGGGCTATAAAAATTGAGCATAAAATGCAAAAGCTCATTCTACGTGCTATTCTATATATTCTATATATAATATTAAAAAAATCATATGTAATCTATTGCACATACTATAAAAAAACAATCTAAAATTACGTAGCACAAAAGTAAAAAATAAATGAAATTTCGCATACATATAAACATACATAAAAAAATGTTTTCGAAGTTTTCCAAACTTCTCATTATGCAAATCAAAAAAGTTTTTCAGTGCATGATCACTCATTACCCCATCAGACCACCCTGCCCATTTTGTGATCATAAATGCAGATGGTCGTATGGGCGGATGATGTTCAAGGTGGGGGCCAAAAGTTCCTTAACAGCTTTGAATTAATATAATTTTTAATATTTTGTTATGTAATATATTTATTTATATACTTGATATTAGTACATACATTACTAGAAATTTTTTTTGGCTAGATATGAAAATCAATACCTTTTATACGACCACTACTGAGCTCCGTTCACCTTAATTTTCATAACAGTTTGCAATATCATTCCTAATATACCTAAATTTTAAAACGGATATTGGTTCTGAACTGGTCAATGGTCTTCAGTTTGTGATAACCTCCCTTCATTATTTAAATTCTACAATCATCTTAAAGTCTAATTAAAAAGTCAATAAGTTCAAAACTCCATTTAAAGATACGCAAGAAAAAGACGACACAAGTTTATTATCTGTCAAAGAGTATGCAAGATCTCTCTCTCTCTTTCTCGAATCCTTCGTAACTCAGTTAACCCTAATTTATATTCATATATATAAAGTCTTAGCTAATCAAATCACTAATTCCATTTGAAGCACTTCTCGATAATACCAGATTCGAAAATTTATTCTGATCATGAGACATTTCCAAACTGCTTGTAATATAAAAAAAATTAATTACGATGATTCACTCTAATCTACATTTATCAACTTGTCGTTATCCTCTATCTCCCTTCTCTTTTCTTCCAATTTTATTTGATTTATATTTTGTTATCTTTAGTTCAATTCATTACACTTCTTATCTTCATCTAATTTGCCTAATCATGTTTCATTTAGTTGGTAAGGAGTTGTAATTGCATGCAATTCAAAATACCCAAAAGTCCTTGATGTTAGTGAAGAGGAAATCACGAATAGCCAAACGTTACACGTTTATTGGTGAAAGAAACTGCAATCTTTAAGGTACCATCAGAGGAAAAAATACACTGATGCAGTGATATCAGGGAAACATTTGATTGAAAATTCTTGAGAACGACGCCTAGATGATGCTTCTGATTTTTCAGCAATACTTTCATCGATATCATCAAGTATGTAGTGGTTACATGCTGAGCGAGGTATACCAGTTCTTGGATTATCGTTGACAGACCCTTGTATAACGAAATGCTTAATCATGGTTAATACCATAGGCTTTGCAGAAGGCCTTCTTAAAAATGAAATGACACAACACACACTGTGTGAGAACAAGGGTATTTTTATTTGCATAGCAATATTTGTGAGTGCCTAATTTTGCTATTTGCACATATTTGATCCATAAATATCACTTACAGTTTAATGACAGTGACATTTAATAAACGACACGAATGAACATAAATCTAGATCCTTAACCCAATATTTATTCTTCCTGAAAAATAAAAAAATAAAAAAAAAACTAAGATATTTGTCACGCCTGTAGGGTAAACCCATACACTATCAAAGATTATCAGAAATGAATACTTATCAAACTGGATTTTAAAAATTGGTCCGAGTCTGGAACATTTCACCACAATCTCAGCATACGCATAGGACTGATCCCGTTGTTCAAACCTCCCAAACTATCTCTCTTACTACTAACACTATTGATTCCAACCTACCCCTCTATAATCTCCTGCTCTTATACCATTAACTATCTTCTATTGACTTCCTCACTTCAACTTATATTGTAATGCTGATGTATATAATTAACGAGTCACAGCTCTGTAGCCAATCATTGCTTTAGAAATGTCCAAAATGCTAGTTGTAGGGAGAACACATTGGATAATTTTCACATGTTGCTCAGTTATGCATTTTTTTCCATAATAAAAACGCCAAGCCTTGATTTTCAGATTCTGATAACACACCCACAAAATATTAATTTCCACAAAATCTATTTATATTTCAAACTGTGTTGTGTGACTTTTGCCTTCCCTGTTTAGGACTGTTTTAATTTTGGGGAAAACGTCACAGCATTGTTCAACTAAGACGAACATATATATTTTACATAAATCTACTAAGATTTACTCTCTTAGGTTTTATTCCTTGCATTATAACCCACGGTGATTTATTGAATAATCAATTTATTTAATAGTTCTTAGATATTCAAGCTATTTTTTGTATGTATAATAAAACAGCTTTAATTTCAATGCTTATTTTATTCTCTAGATCTGAGTTGTCCAGAACATTGTATGTGCGTCGGACTCTTCGTGTCTTGTATGCGGCAAAATGCTTCAATGCTTCCCCACAATTTACCACAGGAGGTTAGAAAATTGTAAGTGCAAAAAATGCTAAGCTGTTATAAAATATTAAAAAAAGGAACTAAAAATAAGAAAGAAAATTGAGACGAAAAGGTTAGAAAATTGTAAGAGCAAATAATATTAAGCTGTTATAAAACATTAAAAAAGGAACTAAAAATAAGAATGTATAATTGCTATTGTATGAAAAATAGGGTTCTGTAAGCTTTCATATAAATTTTTAAATTAATCAGGTTTTTTTTTAAAAAAATTGGCTTTTAAATTGTATTGGTTAAGAGAAAACTATTGAATAATCAATAAAATACAAATAAATTTTTTCTTTGGTCAAGTTGTACTTGTTAAGTATAAATTACATAGCTAAATTTCAACTTTTGTTTAGTGTTTGAATCGTAAATGAAAATCGAACAGGTGTTATTTTAACTTGTGAACATGTTTGACTTTTAGGTATATTTAAAATGCTTTTAATTATTCCTTCCAAGATAGTATCCTTTAATTAACTTTTTATTTAGAAATATGCTGAAAGAAAGATAGATTTCGAATATGTTTCTAACTAACAATCAAACGTTTATTCTTTTGTTGGTTCATGTCCCCCTATTCCAAAAACCCTAGACCAGGTCCATGACACCATGTCGCTCTAACAATACAAGTCCATTTCCCAACTCACTCCACAGTTGCCTCGGAGAGGCCCCAATACAGTCAATGAGATAAGCAGGAGAAACAAGGATCAACCGGAGGAAACAAGGATCAACAGGACCGGAACAAGGAAAAGATGAATAAATCTTTTCTTTGTCGATGAATGTCAAGCTTTTGATGTGGGCACAACGCAATCTTGCCACTGTTGTTTGTGCGGATCTTGTACCTTCTTACTGTAAAGACAGACCAGGATGGTCATACTAATCGTGAGCGGAACTTCTCTAGTAGAATTTGCTTTTGCCCTGCGGATAGAAAATATTTCGGACACGGAGTGTTCATTAGGAGGTGCAGAAGGAAAAGTACTTCCTTCTTTCGCAAGTAAATCTGCCATCTCATTGCCGAAGACTCCAACATGATTCAACATTTTCTTAATTTTTTTCTATCCAATATACTTCTGTGTTAGTCAAAGGCAAAATGGTCTCCCGAGAACTTTTCAAAATACATTGCTTTCTGAGTATCTTTTCTGGACAAAATAAATAAATGAATGAATGAATGAGTAAGTAAGTGAATGAGAAAATTAATGAATTAATGAAAGAGCCAGGGAGTAAGTGAAGGAATGAACGAGAGTGAGGGAATTGATGACTGAATAAGTGAGTGAATGAGAGAATGAGTAACTGAATGAATGAATGAACGTGCGAATAAGTGAATGAATGAATGAGCATTCGTGATGGGTGAGGAAGTGATCGAGTGAATAAGAGAGTGCGCTAGGGATTGAAGGAATGAATGAGAAAGTAAGCGAGTGAGTGACTGAATGAATGAATAAATAAATAAAATTCCGATTCTGTTATCATGTTTGCTTTAATTCTAATATTTAATGGAATAATTATTTGTAGAAAAAGTTAACATCTTTGGTCGCTATAAATCTGTTCGCTGCAAAACTTTGTATGGAACAATTTTTTTTTAACTTTTTATTGACGATAAAAAAAAAACAGCAAATTGAAACAATTTACGCATAGCACAATTTTGCTAATCAAAACACATTTTATTACTGTGTGTGTGTGTGTGGGAGTGTGGAGGCATGAGTCGTCTTGAACAATGAAGTTCTTATTTTAATTTTAATTTTTCGGAGATAAGAATTCAATACTTGTTAACCATAAGTGGCTTCCTTAATCAATGGGTCATTTTTATTCTTTTATATCAAATTAAAATAAATTATTGGATTCTTGTTATTATATTACATCGAATTAATAACAATTAAAAAGTAGCAGGTAAGTAATATAAACCTGTAGAAATTTATTTTACTTTATCAACTGTCAAACTGTCTTTATAAATTACACCTTTAATAAATTCTTATGTTGTTTTTTAAAACAGTTAGGTTCAAACAGTATTCATTTGTACTTGTTCTATTTTATATAAAACGTGGTGGTACAATATATTTATCTAGTTTTGGAAAACAAGATTTGTGAGTTATAAGTATTCTTTTATTATTTTTTATGAATATGTATATTTTATCTCTTTTTAGAGATTTTAGTTTCAATCGACTGGACTTAACGAGAGCAGATTTTTCGAGTTACTGGACATTGGGAGAATTGTAAGATATATATGCTATTCATATTTATATTCTAATTGATTTATATTTTCAGTCTCATTATTTATCTTTCCAGTATTCTTGTTCGTTCTTTTTTTTAATTTTCCCCCCTAGGATTAAAGGATGTTTGTACAAAAATTGATATATTCAAATTTTATATCTACTTATATGGAAAACATAATATATTCTTTCTCTCTAACATTAAAGCTTTTCACCTATAGGTTTATAATTATAAAATGTAGCATTAAATTCTCATTTTCTCCAATGTCTTGATTCTTAATTTGATTCCAGGATATTGCAATACAACTATTTGACGACTTTACCTCCAAAGAGATTTATGCCTTTAAGAAATCTTTACAAGTTGTAAGTTACATTTCTTGCATTTTCTTTTCCTATTAACAAAGTATTTTCCTCTTCTAGAGAAAAATGTTTTATTCCCAAATTATTTTATTAAAAATTCAGTTGGTTTATCATTTTCAAGTAGTAACTAAACATCCTTTTTTAAATTAAATTAATTATATTAACAATTATTATTAACAATAATCTGGCATATTTCTTATTCATGTATTTAGAGATTTGAGCCACAACAGGTTGACAATCATTTCAACATACGCTTTTGCAGGGCTTAAAAATGTTCGAGTACTGTAAGTAAAAAATAATGCTTTTCGATTTTACTCTTTATTTCACCTCCGAATCATATATTGATACTTGTATGCAAATCTGATGCTAAATTTGTTGATACTCTTTTAGTCTATTGGAAAATAATCCTACTATAATGGATATAGAAACGGAAGCTTTCAGTGGTCTTTCCAATCTACCCACATTGTGAGTAAATGTGATACATTTTTATTTTAGTTTTATTAAAATTGAATGTTTATGAACGTCGCATTCAGAAGCAACAAAGGGGTATTGATGATGTATCTCGCAATTTTGAGCATTTGTCAAATGAAGAGGACAGCATTTGAGCTGGAACTTCTCACTCTAAACTACACCACGCTAATGGAAGGACTTGGAACTTCGACAAATTTAACGTGCATCATCCCCACTACACAACGGGTCTTTAGTGGCACGAGGACTCAAACTCACGACTTGACGAAAACAATGCTGGCAGCGTATTCGCATTTTAGGCTATCACAACCTCCACAATTTTTAGAATCTTTGAGTAAAAAGATTTAAAAGCCACAATAAATGTATTATATTGTTTGAATACGAGTACATTATAAAGTCATGAGAGAATAGTTTTATTTGTCATTTAAAAAAAAAGAATAATTTCAAGGAAGTATTTTTGTCATTAAAGAAATTACTCCTAGTGAATGTTTATAAACTAAAATCAAAATTGTATTTATTAGCAGGGTTAAACAATATATGCCTCGTATCAATGAAATTACACTTGATTTTATTTAACTCTTAAAATGACAACATAAAACGCTAAAAATTTTACTGAGCTTTTGAAGTCTCAAAATCCTTGTAAAAAATATTTAAGTCTCCTGATTTAAAATTATTTTCACTTTGAAAAATATTTTGAAGTGTAATGTGTATAAGCAATATATTTTCTTCGAAAAAGGTTTTAATTGATAAAAAGGAAATAACTGATTAAAAGATTTACATTTAATTAAGAACTATTTTTCCGATAACTTTAAAGACCCACAAATAAAGATATTTAAATTTTGTATTATTTTATTAATATGTGTATTTTGTTTTTCAGAAATCTTACTGGAATATCATTGAATACAATAAGAAAAAGCACTTTTAATGGAATGTCACACCTACGAACTTTGTGAGTGCTTAGAATTTTTTTTTTTTTTTTCGTTTTATATGTGTATATATAAAAATAAGATATTATGTTAATCTAAAAATAATCTCCCCCTTCCCTCCCTATCTTCTATCACATGTCTTACAAGCGTAGAAATATATGGTGATCTTAATGAACCGAGAAATTTTATTTACTAATATATAACTAAATGCTATTTACTACGACTATATGTAAACATAAATACGAAATGTAAATGTAAACACAATTCCTCTCTCGTATTCGTATTAATTTATTGAATCTATTAAATGCTATTATTTTTTCACCTTTTCAGAAGCTTCTTATTAATTTATTGATTTTTCTTATAAGGTATTATTTTTTTCCCTTTATAGAAACCTACAGAATAACAACATTGTAAAAATAGAAAGCGGGGCTTTTGCAGGTCTTCACTCTGTCACTGTTTTGTAAGTGTATACATATCCATATATAATTCTTAAGAAAATATAATTTATTAAAATATTATATTCAAATATTTAAAAATATTTTCCCGAAGAACTAAGTTTAACATTATTTTAATTAATGCTTAAAGCCACATGAAATATAATGTGGCTTATCTCGCTGACTATCTCTTATTTTAACTATCAGTACTAAAGTAACAGAATCTTTCAAAATTATTACGAAGTAATTTAAGAAGACAAAAAAAATTTAATAGAATGTTTGAGAATTTTCAAATTTCTTATAACTAAAATAGTATTATTTTTTTAAAAAAAAAAAAACTCATCGTATTGTTCATTTGAAATACGAAGGGAATTATAGAAAAAGGTTTCATAAACGCTCGTTCAGTCGAATCAAATGAAATCTGCCTTAACGGTAAATTGATTGTTACAGTAGCTTTAAAAAATACCAGACCCTAAACGCTGTTGATTACAAAACAAGTAAGACCTAATTTTCTGGTATAATATTGCTCAGTTTCAGAAAAATTGAAACTTAACATTCTCTTGATTGTCACTGATCTGAAAGTATTTGTGTAGGATTACTGTTATTATTTTTGGCTCCTCCAGCAAAGATATAGCTATCATTTTTACAAATAAAGAGGATACTGAAAAATGGATCACTAATTCGATATCTCCCTATTAATCTATTAACCTTCTACAGATAAGTACGAAAATGCTGAACCCTAGGTACCTAAGTGAACTTTCTTTCCCATACAGTTTACTGTTTTTGGTAAAGACAGATGATGAATCCCAGGGATACTTCTCTACTTTCGACCTTTCTTCTTATCAACCAGTTTTTAATTTTCTTCCATTTTTAAGTGTGAACACAGTAACAGTTAACGTGAAAATCTTTTCTCTTCCAGGGACATGAAAGGAAACGACATCGTAGATTTCACATCATACCTTTTTACTGGTCTTAAATCTCTGGAATATTTGTAAGTCTCTACATTCTATTTCATATTAATTTCTATTTAAATCCCATTTTGATCCATTCTTGTATTATATGAAATAATTAGAAATGTTCAATTTCCTTTAGTAGTTGCACAAAATAATCCCATCAAATATTTTTACTGATATACTTCTCTACGAGATCAATTCCATTTAGCAACCATCTCTCAACAGACAGAAATTTTTTTATGGAAACACATCATTTTCAAATCAACTCAAAATTAAATTAAATGAGGTTACTTTTTTTCCAAAGCAATCTAATTTCAAAGAACAAAAAATCAAAAAAACCAAATTTTTTCGTGATGTACACGCCTTTTTCAGATAAATTTTGTACAAAATTAAATAATTTAAAATTGCGTATGAAATGCAGTATACTTATTTGCTTAATATTATTATGTTGGTTGTTATAATATTTGTTGCTTTTGTGTTGTTTGACAGAGAGAGATAGTTTACTTTTCTGAACATGTTAGTTTACTGTCGCATACATCTCCTTTAAGACAACTATTAGCCACCAAGTGATCAATGATTGCGCCAAAGTGACGTCCAGGACGATACTAATGCTTTGTATATTTTTGCATGTAGTATAAAGCTAGGACTCTTGAAGGAATCCTGAACGAATGCGGATGATATCGGAATTACAATGTTAAGCAAACATGTAAAATACACTTGTATTTTATTATACTTATGTGTTTTATTATAGAATACTTATTTAAGTTTACTTCAATATATTACGTTTTACATCACTTTAACAGAGCCATCTCACTTTTATTTCCTCCATTATAAAATGACTTTTGTTAGTGAAAAATATAGAATTACATTTTAACACTTTATAGTAATGAAATAACTATGAAAGAAAAACACTTCATATGTATGTCCTGTAGCAAATATATTTGATTCAAAACAATAAATCGTAGTTTAGTGAAATATTTAATTCTAAAATTTGAAAGAGAAGCATTCGCTTTTTCTACATTTTCTATCTATCTTCAAATTTCGAACATACTTTTTATAAATTGTTCAGAAAGAGAACGCCATCTAGTTTAACGAGTAATTTACATTTTACTCAACATTTCCCGCCTGAGCTCGAGAGAATACATAATACATTTTACACAAATATAAATTAAATTCAATACAAGCCTTTCATAACATAGTTATGCATCATTGTCATTAAATAAATTTTACTATGAACTGACAATATGAATCTCTTAAAATAATACAAACTGATTATTATTTTGCAGATACAGCGATTCTTACACTTTCTGCTGCATGGCACTGCCTCAAGTGCCTCTAGACAATTGCCTTCCTCCACCTGATGAGATATCGTCTTGCGAAGATCTCATGAGCAGTCCTGTACAGAGATCTTTCCTATGGGTCCTTGGCATTATCGCCTTATTGGGGAATCTCTTCGTCATCATATGGCGTTTCAAAACCAAAGATTCTACTTCCAGAATTAGTTCCACCCTCATCCTCAGTTTGGGTTTCGCCGATTTCCTCATGGGGATATACCTCATCATTATCGCCAGTGTTGATGTCCACTACAGAAGCATCTACATCGAGAACTCTGATAAATGGAAGAAAAGTACTCTTTGCAAGGTCTGCGGATTTCTCTCTACAGTATCCAGTGAAGTGTCTGTGTTCACATTGGCTTTCATAACGGTGGAACGTCTGATCAGTTTGTGTTTCCCATTGTCCCAGAAACGATTTAGCGTACCATTCACATATAAACTCATAGGAGTGTCTTGGGTTGTAGCGGCTGTGATGGCTGCGGTTCCTCTCGTAGTGGAGCCATATTTCCAAGGTCGTTTCTATGCTCGTTCTGGAGTGTGTTTGGCATTACACATAACCAATCACAGACCGTCCGGTTGGGAGTATTCTGTGGCTATTTTCTTCTGTATGAACTTCATGGCATTCATTATCATCGTGACTGCGTATTTATATATGTATATAACAATCAGAAAATCGTATCAAAATATGAGCAGATTAATGTCTCGGCAATCTAGGTCTGATAAGATTGGGCGACAGATGGCTCTGATTGTCCTTACGAACTCCATGTGTTGGTTTCCCATTATAGTAATGGGCTTACTTGCTATGTCGGGGGTGAACATACCAGGTAAGTTATGCATGTCAACATTTTAAGTAATTAATGAATCAGTTTATTCAACGATATAAAATTTATATCGTTGAATAATATATAAAAGTTTGAATGCGTAAAAAATTTATTCCCCAAACAAGCTCAAGTAAACATTTTGTATTACCTACTCTTATTTTACAACGAATTAGTGGTACACATCAAGGTTACAAATAGATGTACGAAATGCTTTTGTCCTAATGATATGTGCAGTATTATCCTGAATATAAAGCGGCAATTTTTTACTAATCATTTCCCTTTAAAAATATTGATTTATGCTAAATTCCAGATCTAAATAATGGAATGTAACAAAAAATTCTTATTATTACTTTATTAACCTAATATTATCTAATTTGTTTTATGTTACTTAATTTTATTGCCACGTATGTCACCTGCGTTATTAATTATTTTAAATAAATGCTTACCTGACTAAATATTTTCTTTGAATTCTTTTATGTAAAATGAATGGTTCGTATTAAATTCATCATTTTTTTCTAACTATCTTATAAAAAATATTGATGTCGCGTTACATTCAGGCTAACATCATTCTAATGTAATGCATTTTAATCTAATACTTGTAGTTATTTTTGTTTCTCAATGCATTTCTTTGCTTAGCCCTAAATTGTTATTATTTTATAATCATTTTATATATTATTTTGCGTTTTAGAGATTTTTAAAAATCGAATAATGTTTATTTTAAATTTTTTCTGTATTAAATTTATCTTATTTACAAAAATATATTTCTCTCTCACTAGTATTAATTTGATGAGCTTTTAATTTGATGCGTCATCGAAAAAATTATTTTGATCACAAAATTCTTCTAAACTCACTCAAACTACCCTATTCAGGCAAATTTTTGTATATCCAACTTATTTAGATTTTAAATAATTTAAAGTGAATCATTAAAATTGAAATAAATATACAGAAAAATGTCCTCTGATCTTCAAACTATAGCAGTTTACTATAGATATATTAAGCTAAATAAGTCACACATTATTATGGCTTTTCTGCCTACTTAACATCTCAAGATTGCTTTTCAATAATAATCATTACTTTTGTAAGAAATTGTGTGAAGAGTTTTTTATGAAATAAAATTCAGTTTAATAAAAATAGTTATTTTTGTAAGAACTTTTATGAAGGGTTTGTTGTGTCCCCGCGCGTCTGCCTTTCATTATTTAACTCCTTAAAGTTCATTACACTGTCAATAATTTCATAAATCCAATTAAAGAAACTTCAGAAAAGGACAACAAAATTTATTAACTACCTTCGCAAAATATGTAAAGTTGCTCTCCTCTCGAATCCCTCTTAACTATTTTTATTGATAGCTTATAATTAAGCAATTAAGTCTTAGCTTACCAACACACTTGTACCAATCAAGACACTTCTTAAAAATAGCAGATTTGAATCCTATTATTCTAACCGGAAGTCACTTCTAGCCAATTTTACTATAAACATGATTAATTACAATAATTCATTTTAATTTACAAACATCTATCAAATGACTAGACTGCCGTTATTGTCCATTTTTCTTCTTTCTCCTTTCAATTATATTTCTCATATATATTACTATAATTAATTCAATTCATTACACTTCTCATCTTCATCTAATTTATCTAACAATGTTTCATTTTGTTAGTAATGATTTGAAATTTTCATTACAATTCAAATTACAAAAAGCCTCCAAGATTAGTGGAAAAGAGCCCATGAATATTCCAATATCACGAGTTTCATGAGATTAAATTCAAATAAATAATAATCATTGCTTTTGTCATAATTTTTATGAAAAGACGTATTGTATTTATTAGTTGATAAAACTGTATTTGCTCCATAGGAGAGGCATATTCTTGGACAGCCATCTTTGTTTTACCTCTGAATTCTGCAACAAATCCTTTGATTTACACGATTTCATCTCTACATTTCCAATCAAGGTTATTATCTAGATTTGGGCTTAATAAAAAAGATAAGAAGAGCACTTACGTCAGTAGACTTTCCAGTTCACCTCTAAGTAAGTATGAAAATGTTTTAAATTCTTCTTCGCAATAAAACTTCTTAACTGCAAAAATTGCTTTCAATTTCACAATCTAGTATATTTTCTAAATGAGAAAAAATTATTGAAATGCCAAACAAAATTAGTACATCACTAATAGACTCAAAAAAGTTATTTAAAACACTCTAATTTCAAAATAATTTCTAATATGACTATATATGCTTTGGTGCATGTGCCAAGTCCAGCCAGTTGGAATAATCCCAGCCAAAATTACGCTAATCATTTTCAATCCAACTAACATTTGGAATTTTTCCAGTCTGACGAAAATGGTCGACTGTAGTTTATATATGGACCTTGTGATTATTTTGTTTGAATTTATTTTAACTCGGGCTTTAATTCTTTATCTTATTTAATGCCTCTTCCTGTTTTCAATACTTTTAGTGGTATTAGATAAATATGATCAACTTATAAGTTACAAATTACGAATTCATTCAGGTAGATACTCATGATGGGAAAAAAACATACAAAATAATAACAATTCTCAATATTGTTAATTGGAATTTTAAAACATGTAAACAATAGTGATGTATAAGGGGGAAATAAAATAAATAAAAAGTGCATGGGTGGAGATAGTCTTCGCAAATGATATCTCGTGAAGTCGTTTTGGAACAATAATTGAAATCAGTTCTTAGGGAGGGAAGCATCAAAATAATGTTAAGTAATTTGTCAAGCAAAGTTTCCTTTCAATTTTTTGAAAAACAATGATTTCCATTTCGAACGTAACAGAGAGAGGAACATTTGAAATTAGTGTAGGCATTATTGATTCATTCCTTGATTGATTATTTAATAACGCCACACTTAGAAGAAACACGAGGCTATAGACCTCGAGACTACGGACCTCGCAATTTTGAACCTCTTCGGTTAAGTGCCGAAGTCAATACCTGAGCTGACACTTCACTCTCCATACTTCCACACTGTTTCAGTGTGATGGCACTGAGCCTCAACATATATAACTAGCATTAACCACGAATCATATCGTGTCTTTATTGATACGTCAGTACTCATTGTCGTGTCTTTATTTTTGTATTTGCTTTCCTTCAAGGTGTTGCAATTTTAATGGCCAGGACAGTGTGTGTGTGTGTGTGTGTGTGTGTGTGTGTGTGTGTGTGTGTGTGTGTGTGTGTGTGTGTGTGTGTGTGTGTGTGTGTGTGTGTGTGGGGTCTAGTAGTGGTGTGTGTGTGTGTGTGTGTTCTCTCTCTCTCTATATATATATATAATTATATATGTATGCATGTATATATGTATGCATATATATATATATATGTATATTTATGTGCACGCGCGCGAATGTGTGTGTGTGTGTAATATAATTACTCTTAGATATATATAAATTTAACTTCACTAAAAACTTTGTAAGAAAAAAAACAGAAATTACCTTTTTTTTTACTAATATGCAGTTTTAGTTTATCATGTTTTATATAAATATTTTATTTGCAAACGAACCGCTCCGCAGCATCTGCGAAAGCCGTGCTTTGGCCACCTCTTTGGTATATACTTTAACCTCAAACTTGAAATTTTTTCATATAGATCGTTTATTTTATTTTATGCAGGTGCTGAAAAGAACAAACGTGTGATGATGCGTGATCAGCTGAATTCCAGACCCTTTAAACCGCCTCAAGGATATATTTGCTTACTGCAGTATCTTAGAACGGTGCCAGGTTTGCGACCAAGGCACCTGTTAAAAATAGCCACTGCCATCTGCAAGACTCTATCAGAACTTCACGAAGCAAGCTACGCGTTAGGAGGAATCGATGTAAATGCTGTCTTTGTCAGTGAATATTCTGTAAGTGTTTTATTATTATTATTATTTTCGAGTATGAACCTCATAATTGGAAACTAATAATATGATTCAAATGTATTTCTACATAAATTACGTGTGTTAAATCATTTTTATAACCCTATAAGTTTCGAGAATGGTTTGTATCGTGTTATTAAGTCAATACACAAACAAAGCCATCTAATATATTTGTAAGATTTGAAATTTTTTTCGTTTAATATTTCAAAGATAAAATAAATAACTTAAACTGTTTTCAATTCATATACTTTTAAACTTATAACATACATTTGTTAACCACCCAAGATTTTATAGTTGTAGTTAATTACAAAATGGTCATCCTAGGACTTTTCAAAATAAAATGTTTTCTGAATACCTTTTCTGGTCAATGATATTAAATCAATCAATAAAATTTTCATTCTGTTATCATATCGTTGTTTGCTTTTATTCTAGTATTTAATTGAATAATTGAATAATTAATTTTTTTTATAAAGTTAGAAACTTTGATGGCTAAATCTACTTTTGTAAAACTTTGGAACTATTATATTTATTGTTTTTTCTTTATTTCAGGACGGAAGTGATGATATTCATGTATATGTGCCTGATTTCAATGCTTATAAGATTGCATCCTCACCAATAAGTGGTATGCCAGATGATACAGCTGTGGATATGGAAGAATTTGGTTTGCTGGTGAAGAAGATGCTTAGAGTTTATCACGTCATATCAAGATCAAATGACCCAATGCAAGGGACAGCTTGCTGAGCTTTGCGAAAATCTTTTCAAATATTCTTTGGTACTGAAAGCTGCAGTTAAGAATATTACAAAAAGTTGATCTTTATGACAGTCTTGTCTAGAAAAGACCTTCTTGGAAACCTTTTATCTGAAAGTAAGAAGAATTGAACTTTACAAGATCCAATGTTCAATATATAATATTCGAACTGAATAAATAAGTAATGTTATACAAACCACTAGCCAGCAAATTTTATCATATTTCAGTGTTGGGGATTCTGTAAGATTTAATACCTTGAGATCTGAATAAAGATCCAGAGTCAAAAATCCACTAGTCTGAACTTTGTATCAAGGTACAATGTCTAAGATCCTGTAATTTGTACTTAATACCAAGATCTATTGATCTTTTGAAAGATACAGCACGCTGAAAAGTTCCTAAAATAAGTCTTTGGTGTCAAATTAATTACTTTTAATGCTGAATAAAATCTGTGATGGGCCGATTCCGAATTGAAGAACCGCTTGTGATATTTTTCTCTCAAAGAATGAACATTTTCACAGCCAATTATGCCATATTAAAGCATTGCAACTGTGTCTCATGGATAGTTAATGAGAACTTAACAATCCCCATAAAAGGTCTTCAAGTGAATCATAATATAATTTAATTTGTTGCAGGTAAGAATAACTGTTGAAGATACTCATCAAGTTATTCTTGAAAACTTTTATCAAGTAATAGCAAAATTAATAGCATTATTGAAACTTTATGATTCTATGAAAAGATTCTAAAAAAACGCATAGAACTGAACTGTGATTTCATTTTATTGTTGGAAAGCTATTTCTTATCAAGAGATGATAAAAGCAACTTAACTAAAACATTTTGACTTGTGATTAGTAAAGGCTCTAAATGGACGAATATGTGTTTTTGTTGTGATTTTGTTTTTCATTGTTCTAAAAATCATTGCAAGAAAAATGCAGGACTCAGCAAGAACTAGAATTTTTATTTATTTGTCGGACAAAAGTGAAAGTAAATAAAAAGGTATTTAATTAATATTCGCATTTATGAATTTTAATTAACTCTAACTATATATTTTAGAGCCTAAATAAACAAACAAGGGAAATATTTAGCATTTCTGGTGACATTTGATGGTTTTTTTTATGTGTGTTTTATAACTTTTATATGAATGTTTATATAATGTTTTTGATACATTTGGTTATATTAAAGCAAATCTGCTTTCGAAATTTATAAAAACATAACTTCACTATGTGAAAAGACAACTTGAAAAAGACAAAGAATTGGTATTAATCCGAGTAATAAGAGAAATTAAATTAGAAATTATTTTGTTTTGTAGATGGTCTAGGAAAAATAAAGGTTTTTCATATTTAAGTATTTCTCTTTTTTGAGGAGGAGAGGTGAAAATATCTTAAAATAACAAAACTCATTTGAGAAGTTTGTAGATAATATGTGATGAATGTATTTAATGATAATTTCTGATAACATATATTACTGTCTTATCTAACGTGCATACAACTGTATAATTTTTGTTTCAAAATTTATTTTTTCACTTGTTGTCATCAAATACACATAAGAACTGGAAGCTATAATTCACTTGCATTGTTTTAATAAAATATACTTATTTAAAACATGTTGATGTTTTAAATAATTTAGTTTTTAGTTTATTTTTATTTATTTGCTCAGTTTTATTCATAATGTAACAATAGTCTCAGATCCAGCTCTTAGATAATATAGAAACATTTCACGTCGTTCAGATATATTCATATAGAGGGAGTCAAGTATACCAAAATAACTTTAAATTCAAATGAAGATCTGATAAATATTAAATTTATTTTAAGTTCACTATCCACAGAATTGCGCATGAGTAATTAAAGACTATTAAAAACTTAAAGAAATCCTGATACATCTAAAAAATAAATATATCCTTAAATTATATTTTCTGTTGTGTTACTTAACACAATCACTTAATTTAAAGCGTTTAATTTCAGTTAGAACGTGTGATAGGTAGAAATAGAAATCATGTTTTTTCATTCCTAGTATATAACCTGCATTACACAAAAAAATAATTAAAAAATATTTTTGAATTACAACAATACATTCTTAAAATATTAGAAGAATGGATATTTAATAAGAAAAGAATTTTATTTATGTAGAACAAGTACTGATATATACTCATTGTTTTCTATTAAATATTCGCAGGGAATTCTATATCCATGATAGCCGAATGGTCATGGTAAAAGATTCTTGATCGGGGTTTTTACCGTCGTGTCGAGGCTTTGAGGTCGGATGCCACTAAAAACTCATTGGGTAGCAAGGATGTTATGCGTTAAATCTGTCGAGTTTCAATGCTCTTATACAGAAAAGGTGTGGAAGTTAGAAGAGGAAAGTGCAAGCTAAGATGCTTGTCGTCGTCACTTGACCGAGTCTCAAAATTACAAAGTCCGTCGGCAATAGCCCTCGTATTACTTCCAAGGGCGAAGTTAATAAGCAATCAAAATCTGATAAATTCAATAAAATTAATGAATGTAGATATAAAATTAAATATTTTTTATAATATCTGCATACTAAGGATTAATTTAACTAACCATTTTGCAATTAAAATGATTTAGATACGTTTGATATATGTATTTATTTTTCAATTAAACATTTTTTAATTTATTTTAAAACTGCATTAAAAACAGTTTTTAAAAAACTTCTAGTAAAAAAAACGAATCGAAAGTTCTGTACAAAGTTTTGCATAGAACAGATTTAACCACCCAAGGCGCGCTTTCTTTTTATAATTATTACTGAATTACTCAATTAAATATAAGAATTGAAGTAAACGAGATTAAACATCGAGAAATGGACAATTGTAAACTTTTCCGATACTAAAATTAAAGGAAAAGATAAAGTATTAAATTGAATATAGAGTTAATCTAAATGTAATTAAAATTAAAGCAAACAATAAATTATTAAATTGATATTATTTCAGCTACATGTAATTAAAAGTAAAGCAAACGATAATTTTTTAACTGAATGTATTTAAGCTAAATGTAATTAAATTAAAGCAAACGATGCAAAATTGAGAAATGTGATCTAATACTCCAAAAGAGATCCACCTAAAACAATAGTCTCTTAGATAGCTAAAAATATGGCTGTCTCACAGCTGTCTTAAAATTTTGAATAATGTTATTTATTTTCAGTTATATCTTGATTCCAGTTTTTATGATTTAAGATAATACATAAATCGATAAGTAAACAAAATACTTAATTTTTAAATTTGTTTCACCTCAATCCAATAAAAGAATTGGGAGAAATTTATTACATATTTTTAAAAATTTAGTTCACTAGTGGTGAAATCAGGTATCAGATATGTATCACATATATTTTATTTCAATGTAATAAAAAGTTCACGAAAAGGAGAAATTTGTTATGACGCATTTTTGAAAATTATGTTCGTTACTGGTGAAAGTAGATATCAAAAATTTAAGCAAAAACAAGATAAATTTTTGAAAAGTTGTCAGGTACGACATTTTTGGGTTAACTAAAACAATAGCCTTTTGGATGGCTAAAAAAATCATGAGGGTTTAACTGGTTACCTTCTGACCCTTATGAATCACAGCATCATAAAATCAAAATTATACTTTTGTTTATAAATATTATATCTGTTCACTCATTATTTCTCGATAGTCCTCTTGATGGCGCCACATTTAACTAATACTGTCACAATAGATGACGTCATCTAGTGTAATAAATTCCTCTTAATAATTGCTTACACGAGGTTCGGTAAATTAATTTTATATTTTTCCATAAATTGTTATCAATTATTTTTGTCTCAAGAAACTCGTTTGCTATGACTGCATCCTTAGCTGTATTTTGTAAAAATAATATAGAACTTTTAGATTAGAATTATGTTTATACTCGTATGTAGCTTTCGTATCTCCAATCAATCAATGTTTATTCTATTCGGTGAGTATGTTTTAATTCCATTTACGGAATAGGTTAATAAGTTGTGAATAATTTATAGCACTCAGTTCTCAAGGGGCATATTAGGTCAAATACAAGTTGAAGGTTTACTGATTTTTTAATTCATACGATTTAAAATTGGAGCTCAAAATAGAAAATTAAATAATTAATTGAATTTTAATAAAATTATTCTCATGACTCAAAATCAATGTCATGTAAATTTACATTAAAAAATTTACAATGTCATAAGTATAATAATTTTAAATTTAATATTTTAAATTAAATTTAAATTTTAATGTCATAAAAAATTTTAAGTCATAAAAATTTTACAATGTCATGTATATTTGTTGAAATATATTTGTATCGTTGAAATATATTTGGTTGCGGAATTTCCCCACCATGTCAATTAAAGATATTTAAAATGTTTAAAGAGAATAGAATTCTGTGATAAATGTGCGTCTCACAGTCTGAGGACAAGTACACTAGTTACATAAAGGAGGATTTTCTCATAGTAAGAGGTGCTTATGAGTAAGTTTTGTTCGTCCGATTCGTACAAGTATTAAAATAACATGAAAATGAATGCCAATGAGAAATGATGTAGTTTATTACCTATATCTAGTCTCAGTTTCTAAATGGAACCAGAAACTATTGTTGCGCAACTTTGACATTATCTATTATTAGATTTATAATACCCACATTCGTTGCGGCATTTCGTTCATTCTAAAAGAGTGTGTGTAATGTGCTTTGTTCTTAATTCTTCGATGTCTTCTAATTTCCTGCCACGTCCACTGGATGATGAGTAGTGCTGTCTCTATGGCGTCACAAATGGCAACAAGAGAGATCCCTAACCATAAGCCTAAGTAACCTCCAATGTACGAAAATAAGGAAATACTCTGAAATTTAAAAAAAATTAGATCTTTTCTGCTTTATAATAATATATATATATACCAAATAATTTCTTTATAGTACAATACCTAGACCTTTTCCAACAAATGTATCAAAGTAAAAAGTCACAAAATGGAATTTTTAGCAACACTTGGATTTTTATTGGTATTTTAGGAGCCTAAATGCAATATAAACACGCGCTTATAAAACATTTTATATCAAGGTTTCATATCAAAGAATTTTTTTTAAAAGGATGAACACAAATTGTTCCTCACAACGAAATTAAAAATATCTTTACAGCGCAGGTACAATAATGCCATTTTTTTTGTTCAATAACCTGGAGAATATGAAAAGTGCAAGTAATTTTACGGATTCTTAAAGTTAAAAATGAGTCTAATAAAATGAAATAAATGATTCAATAAATAAATTTGATATTAGTTTCATTCTCATATTATATTCTTAGCTGTTATTATTTCAATGCTCTTAAATAATCTATGTTTCAGACCTTAGGATGGCTTACATTATATATATATATATATGTATTACATACATATACACTTTATAATCATATCATTTTATATAATTTCTCTGTGCTATGAATAAACGCATCGAGCAAAAAGCTCATCACTTGACTTTTTCTATAACAGCACCAACCTTCAAAAATTTGTAATTGAGAGAGTCTACATGCAATTATCAATTTTTAATGACTGAATTTTGTGGGGAATCTATGGCGATTATTAATTTTCTAATCTAATTTTTCACTATTCATAAAATGAGCTAATAATAAGATAACAAGAGGGAAAATAGTAGATATGAAATAAAATGGATAAACGCATTGAAAATTACTTCGTATTTTGCAGAGTAGCGATACTGAACAACTTCCATTCGGTTAAATGAAACTGTTATGATGGATAGACATCTATAATAAAAGAAATTATATTAATCTACATTAATAGGAAATAGAAAATATCGGATCTAAAGGAAAGTTCTGTCTGCTGGTGAAGTGAAAGAAAATATTATCTTTTTACACCTTTAATAATATTTATTGAACAATATAATTTCAGCAGTTACTAGAATTGATCAATAAATATTCCAGATGGATTCCTCTTGAAATATGTGAGAAAATTTTCTTAATCAAGTAGTATTATTTTTATTTCTGCTTGCTCTGTTCAAAAATAAACCCTTCTTGGATCGGATATTAACTGGTGTTGAAAAGCGGATTATCTACACAATCATCGCAAGGGAAATAGTATACTATGAAACCGGCTAACTTGTCCTCTCTATCTCTAATCGAACTGTAGCCTGAATAAAAGAATGCTGTGTAAATGGTGGACATCCAAAGAGCAATACATTACGAGCTTTCGAAACCTAAAGAAAAGCTCAATTCAGAAAGATACTGTCAGCAAATAGTTGATTTAAGCAAAACCCTCAAAGAAAAGATACCGGTGATGTTCGATAGGAAGCCCCTTAAGCTACACGTGATAGTGCCAGACCACCTGCTGTTTAGGCGACTTGTCAACTTGGCTGAAAACTGTGTTTATACTTCTTACTCCCCAGACTAAGCATCCTCTGATTATTACCTATTTCCCCCTCTGAAAAAATGTTTGAAGGAAAAAATGCAAACCTGAAGCTGATGTCAAGCAAGGACTGCTTGTGTTTTTCGCCTCTATAAATAATACATTTTTCAAAATAGGTACTTACAAACAGCCATCATGCTGGTAAGAAGCTATAAGTACCGATGGAAGTTATATTATACAATAAATATTACTTAATGTGTGAAAAATGTATTATTTTCCTTCACTTCACAAACGAACAGAACTGTTCTTATTTTATATAGGTTCGAATAGAAGTGATTCTTCTTTGTCATTGTAAACTTTTTGCTTCTAAACTTATTTATTCAAATCAGTAAAGAAACGAAAAGTATTTCTTGTTTCGTTTGTTTTTTCGAACGAAACTATAATCACGTGGAAAGGATTGCAGTACACGCCCTAATTTTCCCCCTTCTAATATTTTTTCATGACAAGGTTGTTCATGCATGCCATTTGTTATATAAAGCCTAAATGTCACGTATATAGTACTTCTTCTATAATCGGGTGCTTCGCCACTCTGACCCTGTTAGTAATCCAGTGCTTTTATATAGACAGACAAGCCTTGAAAACATTATTTTTTGCCTAATATTTCAATAGAGTAATGTACGCTATCAGTGCAAAGTGGTACATTTTTTGTTATTTTAGTTATTTTGGATGTTTGACATTTTATTTGCGTGCACTGTATTGAATTTTATAAAATAATACATACCTTTTGCTTCTTAAATGTGTTATCATTAATATTTTTCCAGTAATCTGGCGATTCTTTGGTTCGATATTTATCAAGTTACTGAGAGAGAACTTTATTAAGTTGCAAAAAAGCGAATTTCACGTCCGGGTGTGCTCTGTATCTGAACAGATTATTTTCTTAATATCAACTCCAAACATTATATTGTTTCACCGCACTATTGTTCAGATTATTGTTCAATCCCAAATTTCGTAATGCAACTATCAATCTCATTTAAAAAATCCTTCCTTTTTCCCGCATATATTACAAGGGTTTTTTCCCCCAGAATTGTAAATTTGTAGTAAAATAACTGCACTGCTAAGTCATTTGGTTATTTCTGAAAGTACTATAAAATGATACATTTAAATTCAATAATAAAAAAACATTAAAAAATCAAGTTTTTTGCTCAGTTTGAAAACATTTAAAAATATCACAAACTTTATAATAAAAATTTCTTTGAAACTCATTTTGAGGAGAAAAATTATTTTAATGTATTGAATTAAAATTAAAATAACTCTTGATATAAGAGAAGTAAAATAAAATTAATATATAGATATTCTAGCAGTACAATTAATTAGCGAGACTTACTCATTTCTTTTTTCTTTCCCTCGCTGCAGATAAAATTTAAAAAATAAAATAATCAATGACCCAATAATATACATTATCATGTATAAAAAAATAGTTTGAAAAATGTCATAACTAACAGCATTCATCTTCAAAGGAGACTGCTCTTGAACATCTGCTGTTATGTCTTCTCTTCTGAAAAAAAATATGAATATTGTTTAATTCCTTTAACTATGTTTCAAAACCCTGGGACGAAAGGCTATATATTTTATTATAAAGACAGTTTAAACCAAAATTTAGATGAAATTTTTGTACAGCAAAACTGAATTATAAAACAATAAAATTTTGTTATTAAATTCAAGCAAAGCTTCACAAATCAAAAAAAAGTTTCTAAAAGTTCAGTGATTATTTCTCTGGAGAACTTACAAGTAATCCTCACAAAATATTCATATTCAATCCAATATAAAAAATTATACATTCTTTCACTGTTCTTCTTTAAGTTTTTTAAATTAACTGCTGCTAAAAGATAAGAATGGATATACATTTCAGTATGCAAAAAAGAAATCAATATTTACATATAAATCTGGATAATTTTGAATGTTCTAAAGTTTCCCTACTGCCGATTCGTAAATTTATTTTACAAAAAGTACAAACTTTAAAGCAATTGTTTTCATACTAATGATGAAACGCACTGCTAATATAACGTAGAAAGAAATTATGAACTTAATTTTGACAATAAATATTTCAAATGTCCATCCCTTTCTAAAAGGCAAAGCCGAACTTGTTTGCGCGTACATTGAGAAATTCATTTCAAATTACTGGGCGTGGCTTCCCGTTTCCTTTAAGTAATGACAACTATCAGATCATTTATTATTTGGGGATTATTTTCATCAACTTTATTCTCTAAATATCTCCTCGGGAAAAAAAGTCAGGAAATGCACAAGTTAGAAGAACGAGAGGGCCAAAGATCTCTTGATTATTTCAAGATCACCTAAAATAAATCTTGAAGCCTGTTCATTGTTCCATTACTCAAGACACATTGCATCTACTTTGAACCAAGAACCGAATTTCCTTGGTCTGAGACTTCTCTTGCTTTTTCTGTAGGAATATTTAGAGAACGAAGTTTATGAAAATAATCTTCTAATTATAGCTGATCTGAAATTGTTATTATTCAAATGATACAAAAATGGCTCAAAACAAGCGCAAACTAGGTCAACTTCATATCCAAAAACAGAGTGGACATTTAGAATATTTTTGTTTGAATTACTGATAGTTTATTAGCGCCATACTTAGAAGCAACACGAGAGCTATTGGAAAAGGGCTTCGTAATTTTGAACCTCGGTCATCTGACAAGAACGACACCAAAGCTGGCATCTCCTTCTCCACCATGCCAAACGGAGGACCGAGGACCGTGACAGTGCAACATCCCCGGTACACAGCTTGAATACGTGTTGTAAATGTAAGTACAAAATTTCCATTTACGTTACTTTTGAAGTGCTTTTTACCATTAGCATAAAAATAATTGTTTAAAGGTTTGTTGTTTTTTATGGAATTAAATTATCGAATTGTGTCAATGTGGGAACTTGCATTATCTGGTATGCACAAATAGAATATTTATTTTCAGAAGTTCCAAAAATCTGCTTGACACTGCTAAGAATTATTATAATTCTGAACAGCAATCAGGTGATAAAGTTGACACCTGAGTCAATGATTCATTTTCAAAACTTTCTCTTAAAGCCAATAATAGCTCCTATAAATTTAACGAGATATATATAATGAATTTCTGTTAATTAGAACAAAATTTCAACTTTCAGAACGTTATATATAACATTTCCAAACAGATTATCCTTGCCCTAAGAGTAGTATAAATTGATAATCCAATAACCTATGACTAAATTAATATTGATTTGATCTAAAACAGGTACTCAAATAAAATTATAGAAACATATTACTTTTATAGTTTTAAAAAATAAATCAGTTTTATTATTAATACTTACAAACAGGCCGGACGGCAGTAATTTTTGCATTTCTGATATACATGTGCATGAACTTCGTCTGTAAAAAAAATATTATTTATAAATTTAAAATATTTTAAGAGATAAAGATAAGATTTCCTTTTATGGTATACAATTTACTTTATTATATATTTAATTAAATCTTATTTTCATTGCAATCTTATTTAGTTTTAGTCAATGCATACGCCATGCTAAAAATACTATTAATATCATAATAATTTTTTTATTAGTTTTAATTAAAATTACCACGATTCTGATTCTCCCCCTCTCCTTTAAATGTCCTTATATTCAGCTTTTGTAAAGATGGTCACCTTAGCGTACTTAACTTAATAAATTTGAGAATTAATTCCTCAAAATCAATCATCAATTTGAGCCCATTTCGCAACAGATATTACCTGGGCAAATCTTCTCCATATTGGGATATGCAATAAAAAAAGGATCCACGCAATCTTTTATTTCAATTGATTGGTTCAAATAACATTCTTCAGAACAAAGCTGAAAAACAATTAACACACATATACATCAGATAAATTGATAATAATAATCAGCTAAAAAGTCACCAATAACTATTACAACGAAATTAACTTCGGGCTGTTATTTTTATTATTTTGGCGAATTTATAAATGGCTATATATGAGCTTACCACTAAACAATATACAACTGATTATAATCAAATCAGTTGAGTCATGAAATGTCTCCATCAATTCTGGTTTCTCTTTCTTATCTCGTGAGAAGACGACCTATTATTAAAGATTAGAGGAAAATGCTGTTCGCTCTATCCACGTGTTATACCCTCCTCGGGTGTAAAAACTAGAGTGAGCATATGAAAGTTTGTTGTTATATCATTGGAACAGTGAGCGTAAGAATGAGGAATAGTTGAGTTATGGCTCATTAAGAACTAGCACCAATGCATTATCTAAATGGTGTAAATGAGTCCTCGAAAGCAGTGGACTAATTGGTTAATCCGCTTCTGTATACTTTCTTATTTGAAACTTGTGTTACACTACGTGCGGAACTGGGTTTAAATGTCCTTTGTATGTCAATATTAACAGTCTCAAGACTGTTCTCGACTGCAGCTTGTATGGGGCTGCGAGCGCCAATCCTTCACATCTTCTTACTTGCTTGAATTTGTTGAAGATGAACCTCATCACATATCCTGCTATGATGATGAATTTTCTTCGCATCAAAGGTCTTTTGTGGATCTATTCTAGGCTCTGGCTAGACCAAAGGGATAAGAAGCAACACAATATGACTTAATACATTTTTATAATAATCAATATGTACACACTTTGCATCGGGATTCGTATTGTTTACTTAACTGAAAGAAAGAGAGAAAGATCCATATTGTTTTCTATTATAACTGATAAAAACAAGCTATATCAACGTAATAATATAAGAAATAATGAAGTAAATCTAATAACATTATAGCTTACTACAGTTTTACAATAATAAACAGATATGAGATTTGCCCACACAGAACTACATATTTTCTTCAATTATCCTTTTCGTTATATTTGATTCAAACTTACCCTTTTATTGCGTGGTCCTCGACCAGATCTACTTATCCAATTTGCTGTATAATTATAGCATTGACTCGTATAGGGAGGAGGTAGAAGATCGTTAATTTGCTATAGGGAGAAACGAAAAATAATTTCATGACAATAGTCACATTATTGCGTTTTCTTAATTACTTTCATACTCGTATACATTCTGTTCCTCTATATTTCACAAAAAAAAATATTTTTAAGTGCTTAACATCGGAATAGAGTATTTTGTAACTTGTATATAATCAACTTAATATATGTCAAAAGAATTCTTGAAAATGGAATGAAAATAGGTTTCATATTTAAAAAAATAATTTTCGTCGAATTACTTATAATTTTAAAGTAAAATAGTATTCGTTGACGTCATTCATAATTGTTGAATTATGTTTTTCCTTTCCACTTTAAGAAAGAAAGATATTCAGAACATTAAGAATATTTTGATTATTTATGTCTTTAGGTGTTTGTCCTTAATGCTTTTTTATAATGATTAGAATTTTTTTAATCAGTGTATAATTTATTGATCAGTATTTGTCTAGAGCTTAATGAATAGTAATGATTAAGGAACAAATCACGCCAAATAATCTTTTAAGAGTGAATTATATTACAACTTTTTAAAAAAGAAAAAGAAATTAAATGAGGCTTTAGGAAAATATTGTACACATTTTCTTCACTGAGACTCCAACAGTGAAACCAATATCCAGTGTTTCAATTCGTATTGGCCAATTTTGCCTTACTTGAGGCAAAGTAGGTGCAAGATAGTGTATATTGGAGAGATTTCTAATTGTAATAAAATAAATATAAACTTTGTAATATACGAGGGTAAATTTTAAAAAAAAGCAATTTTCACACGTTTGAGATCATTCAATCAGCTTCAATAAAAGAATTTTGGTCGCTCCCGAAATCACATATGCATCTTCAAATGTATCTCCTCGCCTAATTCAAACCGACAAACACATGGAGTTCCTTTCTAAGATTCGGAGCATGCGCAATCCGATTGCACCAGATCATGGCTGTGAGGAAAATGGGAAAGTTATTTAAAGGTAAGTCGGTCTAGTGTCTACTATCGACATTGTTGTATGAAGACTGACATTTTTGGGTAATATAAGCCATCCCTGGGACCACAATCCCCCATCACTTTTTACAATTTGCAGATTTCAGTTGTTCTATAGGACAGCAGACGATAAACGTCTGCCTATTAGACTCCCTCTGACCACAAAAAGTGCACTGCTCTGTTTGTTGATGTTGTATTCGGGGACGCAGTAGCCAAGTGGTTATAGTCGCGAACTCATGGTCAACATTGCCTCGGTGGAGTCGTGAGCATGAGTCCTGATGCCATTAAGAATCCGTTTCGTTAAGGGGCTGAAGCACGTAAAATCTGTAGAAGCAACAGGTCCTCCTTTCCCATCAGTGTAGAAGTTAGGAAGTGGAATTCTCGCTCAGATGTCCTTTCATCACATAATCGAGATTCAAAATGACGAGATCCGTCCTCAGTAGCCCATGAGCTTCTTCTAAATAGGACTTTAATAAACAATCAATCAATCGATGGTACATTCATGGAGTGGTGTATCCATACGTGTGATTTTACCTTCTTACTCCACGACACTAGATGGAACGGAGCAGCGATGATAGTTCAACATTTCGTCTTCACTCTAAGTAATTAATTCATAAAATAAATATTGCACTTAAATAAGCACCAAATCTTCTTTTATTCCCGGGGGAACTCAAAATTGTGAGTTTCTTTTTTAAATTTACCCTCGTGTAAATAACAAATAAATGTGGCCTTACCTTTGAGGGAAACACATAATAGTTGGAACAAGGTTTCAAAGAGAATCCATTCATGAATGGGTTAACCAAGCTGTAAGGGTTGTGCAGTGCTATTTGTAAGGCAAACGGAGTCCCTGTGTAGAACTGGTTAGTCTGGGTTCGTTCTGATTTCAACTCAAACACAACAACTGTTAAGAAAAAAATTAAGTAAATGAGTTAAACTATTTGAATTTCTTTTTTTTAGTTCTGTTTTTCTCTATTTTAATCTTTTATTTTTGTTTGAAGAATTGTTATTCATGCTCAGAACAGTGTCTAGAACCTTGAAAAATTAGAGTGATGTTCACTTTATATACTTTCGAGGTCCTTATTGAATATTATGAGTAATGGAGATTCAGATCATGAATTTTTGTCAAAGTGCTATTTTGTTTATAATTGTTACAGAATTACATATAAAGTAGTGTTGAAACTCAAGATTCGCATATAGAAAGAGCACTACTCTAATAATTTATCTTCAATATTAATAAGTTATTTATAATTTAAAATATTTTTTGATTGGTTAGTTTCATGCTTTTCATATAAATCATTTGGTAGTGGAATACATTATATTTCTTTAAGAAGATACGGTACCCTGTGTGCAATTATTTTATTAAATAAATATTTATATGATAACACACACACATATATATATATATATATATATATATATATATATGTATATCAACACACATAAAATGTGCATGTCAGAAAGAAAGGACTTCATTTTTAAAACAGACAATTATTTGAAATTTTAATTTGTTTCAAAAAATTTTAATATGTATTTTTAAGTTCTTACTATTTCAAATTTTAATTCTTTCTTAAAAAAAATTCTCAATTTCTTAAAAAAAGGTTTCTCACAATTCTATGCATGGATTTAGTAGCATTTATTTGTTTATAGTTTTACAAAAAAAAATTCTATCGGACACTTTAAAAACTGCTACATATATTTTTTGTATGTATGGATTTCCAAGAAATAATTACTTATCTGAATAGTTATTTTATATGTGTATCCATGTACAGAATTATTAAATTTATTATACAAAACAATCTGAAAAATTTTCAAAATATTATTATGATTACAAAAAAGATCAGAGCATTTAGAACTTTAAAGTTCTGAAAGTCAATGAAATTATTCGACACACTGTTAAAGAAAAATTAAGCAACTCACTTAATAAAGTATCTATATCCATGAAATTTTGTACTTTAATTTGACATGTCATACTTCTGAAATAAGATAATTCAACTTTTTTCAGTATTTTGGTCATTTTGGGGATACTGTGTCCCCTTAAATTATTTGCTTGCTGTAACTGTTTCCGTAATTGATTTGTAAAATAGAATTTAAGAAATAACTATTAAAGAACTCAAATATTTTCTTGGAGTTTGTAGTAGGATCTCAAAAGGAAAATATATAATTCGTTGTAACATCTCGAAAAAGGATGTTTTTATCTCTGTGAATGTAATTCATAAAAAAAAAAGTTCAAGATAAAAAAAAAAGGGATAAAAATTCCAAGCAGCAAAATGTTCTTTCTGTGGCCGTCTCTTATCAACAGGTATAAAATATATAGTTGAATTTGCATATTTTAGCTCAAATAAGATATTTAACATGTTTTCAATAAAAATAGATATTCAAAAAAAATCTTTATTAGGGAGGTTTTCATATTTCTTGGTACCTAGCGTGATGTGTGCGTGTGTGTGTTGAGCTTGACTACGAAGTTGCGTCACAGTGCAGCTCACATTTCTGCCTAATGTTTATCGTAACTGTCACTTTTCATTCCAGTACTGTACTTCTTGTTGACTAAAAGGTTACATATCACGTTTACATATTATTACAAAACTATATAGGCAGCCTATTGCATAGTAAAATGTTCTCGAAACTCAGAAAGTGATCTTCAAGTCTTATAAAAACTAATAGGTGTTAACATGTGACTAGAGATCATTGTTTAACTACAATTGTACTGTATTGATTTTTTGTTCTGTTTTTTATCACTTCAACAGTATTCGATTACATTGATGTCCAATGTTTAAATTTAATTTCTTAGTTTCTAGAATATGACGAGATACTTAGTCGTAAATTTATATCGATCAAACGGATTCAGAATGTGCGGAAACACATTAAATACATGTTTTAATGGTTTAAATTTTATCTATAGTGATTCGTGTGTCTTTGGCATCTGCATTAAAACTACACTGCCGCTCGTCAATGACAAAATTTCTAATCCAGCATAGACATTATCCCGAATATGGTGGGATAAAGATTAATTGCAGTATAACGTGATATGTCTTTGATGATTAGCACCATGCTGATGTTGATTTTACAGCTAAACTCCTGAAGAAATTTGACACTCTTATTATCCTTCCTGCCTAAAATGTTCTGATGAGTCAATCGCTTAAAAGAATCTTGAAGAATGTCCATGGTTTTGTTACTCATATGGCGTGTAACACCGCCTTTTTTAACCAAGAGTCTCATTCCCCTGATCTGTTCATTCCCTAACTTTATTTTGCGGGGATATTTAGAGAACAAAGTTTACGAAAATAATCCTCTAACATTAACTGATGTGAAAATTGCCATTACTGAAAAGATCCAAGAAGTTATTTCCAACATTATTTGGAGCGAGGTTGCTCAAAATATGCGAACAAGAGTGTCAAGACTCAACTTTGCCTCTAAAAAAGAGACAGAAGTTTTGAAAATTGGCTATAAATGTAGGTTCAATGTTTTTCTCTGCATTATGCTAGAAGTACTTTTCTCCATAATCATATAAATAAATGTTTTAAAGTTCATTGTTTTTGTATTAAAAATTCACGAATCGTCCTGATGGGAAATTTCAGGACACCTGGTAATATATATAGGTACGAAGGAGGAGAAGAGTACACTTTATATAGTTAAGTTATTTTTGTATAATTTTAGTTATTCCAGTTCATTTTTTTTAAAATTTAATAAACGAGATGTGTGCTGAAAATGTTATTTATTTCTTTTTTCCAACACAAACTAGAAATTCATAGAAAACTGAAAGTTTCAGGCAAGATATTTTAATTTTATAATTTTTGTGAGTGAGTAAATGTCACAGTAAAAAGCTATTCATATGTAAATCCTTAAAATAATATTTTAAGAGCTTGCTTATTCGTTGAGTCGATATGTTACAGAATTTTATCTTATGTTAAAATTACACATCTATAAATTGTCTAATACTCACGAGTTTTTGTTTTAATAGATCTTGCTCCTTGAATTCGACCCCATAAACTGTTAAAAGCGTAGCAGTTATTTGGTAAGCCCTTGGTATCGAATACATTCACTACCTCAAAATCGTTTCTGAAAGAAGTTAATACTCATAAGCAACGCATTTTAAGTAAACACGTATATTTCTTATTATGTTTTATTAAAAACTGGCCTGCAACATGGATATATGATACAATAATTTGCTTTAAAAATATAATATTTTCCCGAGAAGTGATCTGTGCATGAAATTTTAAGAATATCGGTGCTCATGGATCATTAAATATTACAGAACTGAAATGAAAATTTTGTAATGACTTCTCCCTTGCATATTCTTTTAGTCTCTTAGGCTGCTTTAATACAATGTGTGATATGAAAACCTCACCTTGTGAAAGAGCTGTGATATATGTAAATTAGTATACGAAAAAATGCTGTGATTAGAAGATAGAAGATGACATAGAGAACGTTTAATAAAAGTCATAGGAATGATATAGAACATAGAAGATTTTGTAGATTTCAAACTTTAAGAAGGCAGTCAGAGAGCGTACACTTGAATTGGATTTCGTGGTTAGAAATTTACTGCAATCGGATCCACTTGTTACAAGCTAACTTTTAGAACTGAAACATAAGTAGATATCTTTATTATAATATTTAGTTGAGTGGAGTAAAATATTCGTTCCACATATATTTAATTTATTTTGATAGAGATTATTCAAAGACTTGAATAAACTTTTTACAAATTTTGGGCATATCTTCATTGAATAACTGTGTCTCTTAATCACAACAATTCATCGAAACTTGAATATGAATTTCTTTTTTAATTTAAGAATATTTTCGGTTAAAGTTCCACTATTTAAACAAATATTAACAAATTTAAATAAATAATTATAAGTTTATTCAATCGCTTCTTATTTATTTAATTCGAAGTTACTTAGACTCGATACGAGAATCCTTCTCCGAGCTGGCTCAAATTAGAGATTCTAAACTTATTGACATTTTCTACAATCGGTAATTCGATAAAAATTTCAAACAAAATCATTATACTTGTAAATTATATAGAATTCCTTAAACAAAGACTATAAAAAATAAAAATTCATAATAATGAGAAAACTTATTTGATCCTAGTTTAGTGCGACAAAATTTTATGAAAATAAATTGTATTCTGAACGTAGATGAAACAAATAATATTAAGAATCATGTAACAAATTATAAGTAATTATTAATAAATGAGTCCTTTTTTACAACAAAAACATTTGCAAAAAAGAAACGAAAACTGTTCTATGCAATTTGTTGCGAAGAAGAGATGTTGTTACCAAAGATGCTAACTTTTTCAATAATTATCAAATTACATATAATAGAATTAAAGCAAACGATAAAATACTGAAGTGGAAATTAATATTCTTTTTTAGATATTAAAGTTAAAGCAACCGATAAATTACTAAACTGAATATATTTTAAGCTAAATGTAATTATTGCCGTAAAATAAATAAATTTTTATGTATGTTTTATTTCAATCCAATAAAAATATTTGGAGAAATTCGTTATGACATATTTTTGAAAATTAAGTTTATTTCTGGTGAAAGCAGACATCAAACATATACGCTAAACCTTTCACGATAATATTTTGAAAAGTGCTCAGGTTACCGTTTAATCGTTGACTGGAACCCTTTGGTAGCTAATATGTATTTACGTATGAAACATATTAGTCACCAAATGTTTTAAGAAATACGAAATTGATCAGCACTTTAGTATCCTAATTGTGATCTAATTTTTGTACAAAATAATCTCGCCTTTGAAAAGCTCTTTCAAATTTGATAATTGATCAAGAATCGTTAACTGTTTGAATGTATTTTCTTATAGTTTCTTAAAGTACTCCATATCTTTTTCAATGGTTTAATTGATATCTTTTGAGCCAGAGAAGAATTAATAAGTCGTAATACTGTTTTTGTTTTGGTCATTAAAAAAAATATTTTATTTCAAGAATAATGGAGTTGCAACTGTCGAAAGAATTGAACATAATGAATTTTGTGTATCAATAACATTTATTATTTTTATTTCACACGACTTACCATACAATGTGCATCCTTTTTACTGTACGAATATATGCATTCAATCAATTCCGTGATTTCATTTTTGATTGTAGTTTTATTTATTTTATTAAGAATTAAGTTAAAATGAAATATTGGATAACCCTTGGAGGGATTGGTGATTTTTGAGTATGATAAAGATTTATATCTTTCGAATTAGCTTTTGGAAATCTTGAAAACTTTTCTTTTCTGAAACATCTACATGGTTCACGTGTTTTCTGTTCTTGAGTACTGTTCCTCAAAAGCAGAAAAACTTTTGATATATTACCGTTTCCGTCACAGAAT
>BMAW01061621.1:0-15012 GCA_019974015.1 Nephila pilipes
GCTGATCTACAATAATGCGTCTAATTTAATTGTAGTTTTAGTAATCTTCTGATCTCATTGTTGCGAAATTATGGCCGACATTTTTCTATCGAGCCGGGGGTTAGGGAGTAGTTTCCAATTAGACTTCCTGTGTAGCGAGGCAAGTGCACATGAAATATGTTTAGGCTTCAAATGTTTCCATTGGCATGGTGTGGACATTTAGAGAGGAGATACCATCTTAGATGTCTTGCTCATCCCTTGACAAATAACAAGTTTCTTCAAAGGGTAACATTAAAGGAAAATCATTTTAATTTAAATGAAAATACATTTCTCAAAAATCTTTTAATACGTACATGATGACGAAAATAAATATTTGTCTAGAGGTACGAGGGTTATCTAAGAAGTAGGGGTATTCGGTTTATAAAAGATTAGAAAGTCTTCGGTGGTTCTCATCCACAACAGTGCCAGAATTTATAGCAACGCCTAAATAAACAAGCCCGATTGGGACGTATCTTTTGGTTTAGTTGATAAAGACGCCCCAAAAAGCAAACCTTTTTTTTTTTGTCTCAGTGGTCGAGGGCTAGAAGCACCATCTACAAACCAGGGTCAACTATCTCTCCCCCACCTCTATGGGATCAAAAACATTTAACGCCAAGGTGGTGACCCAGGACTTGAACAACAGATCGCAGCACAACCTAGAACTACTGGTTGCATATAGCCTAATACAAAACACAACTGTATGTCTAAGACAACCGTACATAAATCCCAACTAATTACACATCTGCTATGGTAGACTCGTCGACAAGACCCACTAATCAAATTGAGACACTCTGTGACATTAAAGGGAATCTGCCAAGAAACTAAACTCAATTCAACCGGGAAATAATGCATATCAATAGCAGAAAGAACTGAAAAGACCTCTTAAATATCAATCAGAATATTTCTCTTCATATCTTCACGTTGATACAGGAGGAGTATGAGGCAGCTCTTTTCAACGCAAGAATGTAAAAGGTTTTAATAACTGACATGATTGAAACGTCTCTTGTGATCTCGTTGATAAAAGTGCAGCAAAAAAGCAAATTGGTCAACTTTTTTTTTTCAAATGAATTTGAAATGCCGCCGGTACACCAAGGTCAACTAAACCTTCCGCTCTACTGAATTGAAAACATTTAGCACAATTATAATATATTTTCGAATTATTTTCAAGTCTATACCAGTACATCAAACACTATTTTTTGAAGTATACATCTTATTTCACAATTCCATTGGCGAGCCAAAGTATGGGCTTTCTTATACCTTCACCACAAATGTCTCTCGCCACCTATTTGGCCCATTGTTTGACTTCACTTTGGAAGTCATGTTGGTTGAAAACTTTTTTTCCTCCAATGAGTGATTTTCGATTGCTGAAAATATTTTAAAAACCTAAAAGAGCCAGAATAGGGCTGTGAGGAGGGGATTAATGATGTCTTATCCGAGTGAATCCAAAAGTAGTTTTGTTGGTTTGATTATAAAAGAATATGCATTGTCATCCAACGAACACAATCGTTTCATTCTCATTATCTGTCTTATTTTCAGTATCAACCTCCGTAATCGCCTAGGATTGTGACGGCATCCTATTCCTCGTCTCGTCTGTCATCATTAAGTTAATCACAGGTCTTAAATTTCAACTTTAATACAAGCACATACCAATTAATAAAAATAATCATAATACCACTTGTACATATTAGTACGGTTCATGACACCATCCCAATTAGCAATTTTTATTTCTTTAAAAATTTGGAATAGTTTGTTTCTCTTCGCGAGAAGAATCCGGATTACGTCCTCAACTCGCAGGTGACGAGATTCGGATTCGAGACATTCATCTCAATGTGGCACTTCAGTAAGAATTTTTGACCATTTGCGACAAATGAGCCCTCGCTCTTCTCCCATGAATTTAATCTCGAACACAGGCCAGCCAACATTGGTGAAAAAAAATTATCTTTGAGGGTCAGAGACTCAGTACCCTTACCAACTGCACAAACCTCGTATTTGGGTATTCTATTGATGTTAGATTTGTTACTGATTGAGGTAAGGGTGAAAGGAAAATGTAAAACTTTCGGATATAATAAGATAGAAAATGAATCATTTGATTGAATAAAAAGGGAAATACTAATATTATAACAGTACTCGGGGTAAGGGAGTGAATTGGTTAAGAGCATTCCTTTTACTAAAGATTAAATGAGCTTTCAGTGTTGCTTGATTTTCACTCCGTGGAGGAGGAGAGAGTTGTTTGTTTTGGAGCGCCGGTAGCTGTATTGAACTCTGGAACATTGGGTCCGAAGGAGAGTTGACCGGTCATTTTTTTTGCTTGCCTTTACCAACTAGGCTAAAGAGGACGTCTTTTTTTTGGCTAATTAATAAGGCGTTTTAACTTCTGGTGTTTATGTTGAAGAGATTCGCTGCATACTTTCCCTCCTGTATTATCGTGATAATACGAAGGGAAATATTAGTATTTGTTGAGGAGGTTGCTTTTTTTAGCCATTAATTCAATTGATGTCCATCCACTCCCTGTTCAATTGAGTTTTGTTCGGAACAGTTTCCATTTGAAGCATTAGCTGTCTTGAATTAAATGATGGGTCTCATCGACACGTGCGCCAGAGAATGAATACCACTAGTTGTGATTTATGTGTGGTTGTCCTAGTTACACATACAAAGGCAAGTGTTCTGCATCGGGGGCATAAGTAATCAATTGCAATAAGCTGTGCTGCATCTGGTGTTCAAATCCTGAGTCACCTCTTCGGCGACTAATTGTTTTTCGTACCGTGGACAAGGAGAGAGTGGTTGATCTTGGAGCACCGGCAGCTGTATAAGACTCTTGTTCTCTGGGTCCGAAGGAGAGTTGACTGGTCACTTTTTTTTTGTTGCGTTTTTGAAAGTTAGGCTAATGAAGACGTCTCTTTCGGGCTAGTTAATAAGGCGTTTTAACTTCTATCTTTGATGTTGAAGAGAATCGCTGCCAACTCTATTTTGAACCCTAACTGACTACCTTCCTAAACTGTTATTATTATTACTGTTTAATTTTTTTTGCTTATTACTATTTTGATTACATTATCTGTGCTTGAGCGATAATTAAAATTTAGATTTATGATTTAATAAACATTTAAGATGACAAACGAGACGGGTAATAAGATTACGCAACATAACATCCTTTGTTTATAATACCATGCCATTATTCCATTACAAATGCATGAAATATTTATGTTCTCGTTAAAACACAGTTTCTCTCCAAAACACCTTTGTCCCTAACAAATAATAATATTTCAAAAAAAAATCAATGGTCTTTCAAATGAGATTAATCAGACAATTCATTCCGATTCTTGTTTTAAAAAATAGCATTCATTCAAAGCCTTGAAAATCTATTCAAAAGTAAAAGTAATTACTTTTAAAAAATTGAAAAGCTAAACTAGTAATTAAAATACAGAGATAAGCTAATTGAGGGAATTCCATAAAAATGTTCGAGGAAAGAAACAGTTGGCATTACTGAAAAAGCGAAACATTTTTACAAATATTAGTACCTCCTTTAATTTAATTGAAAACATGATTTTTCTACCACAGTTCTGAATAGTGGGAATTTATTCGTTTCATAAAATTTTTTCTCGGCGCTTCTAGCCAGAACTAATACATTACATCAAACCAAACAGCCCAGGAACTCTTAGTGGAAAAAATGTTACGTTGAAAATTGATTTCAATAGTGTTCCAGATAATATTCTGGTATTAAATGAAATCATCCGAGCTTATTAAGCTTGTGAAAAATAAGCTTTCTTTTTCATTTCTCCGACTCTGGTGTTTTGAAATGTAGGAAGTGATTTTGCAACAAGCTTTCTTAGAGCTCTGTTCGTAAAATCCGATTTTGGTCACTTGTAATTTCGTTTGAAAGAAACAATTTCTTTTTCGAATTAAGTTTTACTTACCATATTCTAAAAGAAAAAATAAAGAAAATAAAATATAATAAAATTGCTCACTTAAAATAAAAAAAACTGTATAAAAAAAAAGAAACATCATTTATCCGAATAGTTAAATACTGGTTGTTTAAAGGGCTCATATTTTATTAATTTGATATTTTTAAAAATTTCTTCTTCTGTACTGATTCTTAGTAAATGTATTCGTTTATTATTGATTGGATTCAAAATAGTATATTTTTAAACGGATGCTGGACCTTCAAATTCTTCAAAAAAAAATCATAAATTGAGAATTTTATTTTTTTCAAATTGAATAGGTTTTCGCCTTGCCAGAAATACCTCATTTAAATCATTACAATAATTTTAGAAGCTTCAAAACCCTTATTTTAAATCATCATTGAAACGCGATTACGACCATTTAAAAAGCGAAAAATATGAGTTAAAACAACGCACGTCATTTTTGGTTCAAAGTTAAATGTGCGAAACTAATTGAAATTAACGTTTACTTTAAATTCGAAAGCATATGGACACACGTCTTTTACTCTTAAAAGCAAAGATAAGATCAGAAATTTTAAGATAGAAAACCTTTGTTCTTTCAGTTGAACGTCTGCAATCATATTATGGTTAAACCATACAGAAATATTTGTTTAGTGTAAAGAATGTTCGACAAGCCATATGGGAAATATTTTTACACAAATTATCAACTGATGAAAACTCTCAATTCCGATTTTGCGCTTCAGATGCACATACTCGATGAATATTAAAAAAGGCGGAATTGCTTGAGGAAATTTACCATCATGAAAACAGTTTACTTGTAGCTGTTGTGGAGGCTATGAGACCCTTTATAGAGATTTATCAAATCCATAGTTATTAAAAAAATAATTGTATGGCTGTACCAAAAACCTGAATAAGAGAGTGAATAGTTTGATATGGTTTCGTGAACTGATGAAAACTTTTGTACAAATAAAAGTCCTATCTTTATGCACATATGATGATCTTCCTTTAATACAGGAAATGTTTCAAAATTACAAATGTTGGGAAATTTGAACATTGAGCTGGTGATTATATGACACATGTAATGAAACGCCACGACAAAAAGAGGCATTTGAAACCAAGTTTACAAAAAACAAAGGACATGGACACACGTCAATATAAACTGCTGTTTGTAGAAAATGCAACACCATGAAGGAATCATCAGAATCAAATGAAATTCGCAGCAAATGTCAATGATAGGATATTATGCAAATTAATAAAGTTTCAGAGCCATCGCGCGTGCGCGGCGCGCGCAGCGCCCTCTGAATTGATGCTGAAAGCGTATAAATAAAGTGCTGTAGCGGGACGTTGAAAAAAGTCTATGATTATTTGTTAGTGGCAAACGTTTAGTGAGACCTGAGTATGCCTCCACGACGGAAGAATAAGAAATTCAAGCAACTTACGGAGTTTGAACGAGGGAGGATAATCGGCCTTCGAGAAGGAGGATTTTCCTATCGCGCAATAGCAGCTCGTATGCAGCGGAACAGTTCCACAGTGATGCGAGTTTGGAAGCAGTGGACCGACGAGCACCGAACAACTCGAAAAACAGGCACTGGACGACAGAAGGTGACGTCAGAGCGCGATGATCGACACCTGCTCCGCATGGCGGTGAATGATCGCACAGCTTCCTCCAGGCAGCTGGCAGCACGTTGGTCTACTGCTACAGGTGTACAATTGTCGGCTTCGTCAATTCGTCGTCGTCTGCTGCGCCGTGGATTGCGTGCAAGGGTGCCTTTATACAGGATTCCCCTCACGGCGAATCATCGACGGCTGCGTCGGCAGTGGGCTCTTGAGCACAGAGACAGGCGAGCTGATTGGCACCAAGTTGTCTTTTCAGATGAATCACGCTTCCATTTGTGGACCCATGATGGCCGTGTTCGTGTTAGACATTATGCCGGTCAACGCTGCCTTCCTGAGTGTATTATTGAACGACATAGTGGTCGAACACCCGGAGTTATGGTCTGGGGTGCGATTTCGTATCATGGACGATCCAATTTGATACGAATTGAGGGTAATCTCAATAGCAACAGGTACGTCCGTGAAGTGCTACAGCCCGAAGTCGTTCCTTTCCTTCAAGGCATCCCTGGAGCTATCTTTCAGCAGGATAATGCACGCCCACATGTTGCGCGGACTGTTCGAGACTTCTGTTCAGCACAACGCATGCAACTTCTTCCTTGGCCTGCTTATTCACCGGATATGTCGCCTATTGAGCACGTGTGGGATATGGTTGGTCGGCGTCTCGCTCGTGATCCGCGTCCTGCAGTTTCCAAAGACGAACTTTGGTTGCGCATACAAGCGATATGGAATTCTCTTCCTCAAGCAGATATTCAACATCTGTTTGACTCCATGCCACGTAGTATAGCAGCACTTATTGCAGCGCATGGTGGCTGCACCAAATACTGATTTCGGACGCTTAATTTGTTTCTTTTGTTTTGAAAATTTCATCATTTATTTGTATCAGTACAAGTCGTTTCTGCGTTAAATTTCATTTGATTCTGATGATTCTTTCATGGTGTTGCATTTTCTACAAACAGCAGTATACTTTAAAAAAGTTTTTTTTGAATTTCCTACTTAGGAAAGTCAAAAAAAAAAAAAACTTTAAAAGAAAGGAAATATTGATGATTTATAAGAAAACATGGATAATTTAGAGAACATAAATGGGGCAGGAATGTTCTGAAATTATTTTCCCATTAAAATTTATTTTTATTAAAATGGGAATTTTTCATGCGCAATTTAACTTTTCCATGACATTAATGTTCATATTTTAAAAACATATCTCTTACAGATTTATTTCTATGAAAAATAGTCAAATTTCACAATAACTGGCACAATATGTTGTGAATTAATAAAAAGTTCAAAATTAGACAATTGCTTATTTCAGTATAAATACAACATCAAACAGATATACCTTACTCGTAAAAAAATTCCAAGCTTGTGTCTATAATAGGGTTTGAGAAAAGTTACATCTAAAATGACCAATTTAAAAAACATTCTAATTAAATAATAGGGTTCCAACTCCCCTTAAGAATATGTTCGTTATGTCTTAAAATTTTATCAATCTGTAACTTAGCGTCAAAGGAATATGTGTGTGAGCATATTAATGTATTTATATTCAAGAAAAAAAAATTTCTTTTCTGAGATTAATAATCTAAATATTCGAAATCAAAATAAAAGGGAAACAAAATTTCTAGACATAAGCTAATCCCTTTTTTAATTTATATATTTTCGTGTAATTTAATTTTTGACAAGCATTACCGGATTAATCCTTATTTTAAACAAAACATTTTCTTATGTATATCATAATAAAACTTTTATATTATGTCCACAATTGATGTTTATTAACGTCGGCCTGGGAAGTGATACGAGGGCTATTGGTGACAAACCTCGTAATTTGAACCTCGGTCATATGACGAGGACGATACCTGAGCTGGCAACTCCCTTTCCTAACTTCCATACTTTGGGAAGAGCTGACAGAAGAAGACAACCAGCCCTGTTTCGAAAAATGGAAACTTAGAATGGTGGAGGGGTGTATATTGAAGCTGATAATAAATAAATATGAGTATGTCATCAGAATAAAGTGTTTTCCAATATCAGTATCATTATTAAATTGCCACATTTCGTAAAACATAAATAATTTGAATAAAAAACTTCGTCAATTAAGTTCTTAAAGTAATGTAAATATAATTTAAATATTTCATCCTATGTTAGGGAAATATATCAAGCTATACATCTTATGTTGGATTCGTGAGCTTTTATCTGCTTTCAACATATTTTTATTGTAATATCTATGGGATAAAAATATTTAAGACGATTAAGATAGCTGTGTAAGTTAGTATTTCTGTAACTTCTTGAAAAATCTTGCCTTATATTACTTTTAATATCCAAAATAATAATCTTATGATTTAAATACATATGCGAAACACAAGCTTAAATTATTAATTCCTAAGCTAAAATTGCTACCCCATATCCATAGAGCATAACTTTAATATGTTCTACGTATTTTAATCTCTAGAAACGATAATTTTCCTCAGAAATTAATAAAAAAGAATAACTGCATTAGTCAATAATGAACATTTGATAGACACCAGCCAAAATTTTTATTTATATAAATTTTCCAAAGAGGGGCATCGTTGCCACCTAATTGTCTCTAGTTTTATAATCTTGCCGCCGGATATGTCTGACACGTCATTGCTCAATGCAAGTATGATGCGTTATAATCTGAATCAAATTTATCAAGATGCATTCTACATTTCTACAATTTTCTAGAAATAGTACCTCATTTATGTAATGGACTCTGCCCAGAAACCTTTTATTATAATGAAACTTCCTACTGTGCATTTAAATATTTCTAAGAATGAGCTCGCATTAACATTATGCTGCAGAATCCAGAGGGTCTATTTCGGACACAATCAAATTATTCTCTATGATCAGTGTAAGAGCAGTGTCTGTCTCATCCCTTCTACAACAATATGATGCTGTCATTATGATGTTAACTGAATTGCTTGGTTGCCTAAAACAGTAAACAAAATTTGTCTATCACGAATAAGTGAATGGTGGTACTTTCTTTACTTGAAGAAATTTTCTGGTATCTTTAAAAAGCAAGGGGTACTTTTTTTTAAGTAGCGCTTTAATTTAATCATAAGTATTTTAAAGAAACGTTTTAATTCAATAAACTAAAATGATTTATTTACAGCGTCTTTCATCTGTATATTTATATTGACAAAAACAGCCAATGATATACGAGGTGTTTCGAAACTCTGGGGCAAAAATTTATGGAGAGACAGAAAATATCAAAACAAGTAATTTTCATCACATTATATACTTGGAGAGAGTTCACGGGGAACCATTAGACGGCCCTCTAAAAAAACATGAAGCGCGATATTTCTTATACATCGTCATTCCTACTGTGGATTTCAGGAAGCATGGCAACGTACAGTAATCAGAAAAAGGTCATGCCTCATGAATTCCCCGGTACAAATGACAATGTCTTGGAAAACTTGTGCTAGATACTTTCCGTTGCAGTGCGTTTAGTAGTTTACGGCTTTCTTTCCGCCTATGCAGCATGGAGAAAATTGCTTGTTTAGATGTTTTCTGTCACACTTTACATTTTTACCCGAGTTTTGAAACACCCTGTATTAACAAAAGCATGCTGTCATATATTGCTTACTCATTTCTTTTCCTCACACTAATCTTTCCTATTTATACTGATTTTAAAACATGCAAATTTATTTACTTATAGTCTTATTTTTTCTACTTGGTAAGTGTAAGAGTAGTATCACGAGTATTAATTTTATGCATATTCTCTAAGAATTTCTTAACAGGAAAAGCATATAGAAATTTATGTCAATAGTACTTTTTTCTTTTGCCCTAAAGAATAACTTTAATTGTTAGCAAAGATGGTGGGCACTTTCTGATCCCTGCCATAATTTACACACAGACAAAGTAACATACATGAACATGAAATCCTAACTAAATTTAAAAAGGTGTTTTTTTTTTTTTTTTTTGTATTTAGGGTTGTTTGCAATACTTGAATTTAATTCCGGAATTAATATTATATCTTTTTTTAGATTAAGGGTTAAATGAGCATGAATTTTACAAGCAAATTAACAATCCCAGTTGAATCTTAAAACCTTTTTAAAAGAAAAAATATTGTACTCTCCCTTTCGATTTCAAGTCCTATTGCTGATTTTTCCCAGATCCGCTACTGACTGCGAGGGTTTGTGACGTTGGGCTATTCGAGATTTTCTCTTCATTAACCTTGGGGATTTTAATTGAGATTGCTTACTGAAAATAACAATTTCTTCCCAACCAAAATGAAACGTAATTATGCTAATTAAATGCAGGTGGAAATAAAGTGAAGCGATTCAGATATGTAGGTATATAAGTAAAATGAAATTTAGAGGATAGAGGACGAGTGTGGTTAACTCTGAGTGTATTCCTAGCAAGAGATCGATAACATCAAGAGTTGTTACTAGCAGTAACTGTTGCAAATGATTCAATAGATCAAAGCAACCTCAACTGGAAAAGTTTTGGTAAGAGCGTATTATTTAAATAATATTTGAAATAGTGGGTTAATTCCAAGGCCTCAGAGAGAGCCAAAACTACTTAGAAATTATATTACAGTAATTGATAAATAAATAGTTGAATTGAAACTGATTCGTGTCTTTACATAGGTTAGTGACTTAAAGTGTTAATTATATTTGATTATATTATGGCACAAGTGTCGGGTAGAAGTAATGCTACACCCCAGATTGTGTTGTGTTGGCTTCATTAACGTCGCTCTGTAAGCAACACGAGGGCTACTGACAACGGACCACGTAATTTTGAACCTCGGTAAAGTGATGAGGAAGAAACTTGAGTTGGCACCACCTTAATCCCACACCATACCAAAGGGAGGACTGTGAATCTCGACAGATTTAACGGGCATCAGCCCCGTTTATATGGTGGGCCTTTAGTGGCACAAGGACTCGGACCTGCAACTCGGCGAAAACCGCAGGCACAAATACGCTACCATGGCCACTAAGCTACCACTACCACTTTGATTGTGAGGGATTAGGAAACTTAAAAGAAAGAATATATACATAATGTGATTGTTTCTTGATGTCGCACAGAAAGGCAATGCGTGGTCCATTAACGACGGACCTCGTAATTTTGAACCTCAGTCAACTGACTAGAATGGCATCTGAGCTGGCATTTACCTTTCCAAACTTCCAGACCTCCACGATATTGGGAGATCTTGGGATCTTGACCAGATTTAACTTGAATCAGCCTCTTTATACGGTGGATCTTGAATGGCATCAGAGCTCGAATTATTGACTTAACGAAAAAAACGTCGGCAGCGAGTTTGCGACCATAACCACTAGGCTACCGCGGCCACAGAAGAGATATATGTAAGGCAAATACATACACATTTCAGTGTATTCTCCATTAATTCAGCCATACATATTTATCAGCTGATGAAATCTCAGATAATTTGTTAATACTCCTGAACAAGACTGTAAATATCAAAACAAAGCATGTCAATTTTTTTATTTTTATTTATTTATTTATATATTTATTTTTTGTTTGTTTTGAAAAATGAATGTAACTTTTCCAACACGAGACCCAGGAAGGCTGAGAAGGTATCGGAAAGTATGGTCCTGCATTTTATTCCATCAAACATATTACTTACATGATAGCCAACATTGTCTCATAGAAAATAAAAGTTCCTATATCATTTTAAGCCCTACCAGAAGAGTGGTCGTGTCAGCGAAACCTTGGTCGACGCTCTTGGATCTGAGTTGCGGGTTTGAACTCTGATTTTCCTAATGACCCGCAGTGAAGCGAGGTTGATGCATATTAATTCTGTCAAGGCTCCGATACCCTCACTGTTAGCAGACGTTTGCGGTAGAAGTGGTGCGGGAATTTGAAAAGGGAGGACCAACTCAGTGTGGTAATAGTTATTTGTCTAAGGTTCGAAATGACGAGATCCGATGCCAATGGCTCTCTTGTAGTTTTTAGAGCAACATTAATTAAACAATAAATCAATCTTACATAACTTATTCCGTTTGAAATAATCAAAGCATATACGCACACATTAAAATATAATTTTGATTTGGCATCCATTTAAAATGGCGAACAGACTGAGTGAATGGTCCAAAGAAGTGCAAGCAATGATTCGTTTTTTAGGGAGGAAGGGATACTAACCTCTAAAATCCATTGGGAAATTACAGCAGCATAAGGAACAGATATTACGAATAATTTAAGGGACCAAATGTCAGATTTATTTAATTTACTTTCTCAAGGAGCTGTGCTATTGCTTGATAACTCTAGGCAACATACAGTGACGAATGCCATCCCAAACTTCTTGGGTTCCTACCCCTGGGGAAGGTTGACAAAATTACTTTAAAGTCCTTATTTCACCTTTTTCCCTTTCATCTACTCACCAAACTCAAAAAACATATTAAAGGTTAACGTTCCTCGTTGGATAATGACATTCAACTATCAAGAATCGGCTTCATTAGCAGGACTCATCATTTTATTACGAAGACTTCTATTCCTTGATCTACCAGTACTACAAATTGTTCCAAAAACAAGTCAATTATGTGGTACCTTCAAACATCTTAGGCTTTCTGCACTGAACATCCTTATTTTCTGATAACGCTTTTGTAAAATAATATACTTGTAACGTTGGGCTACTTGAGATTTTCCCTTCACTAACCTAGGGGACTTTTTTGTAACTTGATTTGCATGCATTTACCATTCCTTACCAACGAAATGAAAGGTGATTTAGTAAAGGAACTGAAAATAAGAGACGCGGTGAAATGAATTAGAGATAGTGATATATAAGCGAAGTATATTTGAAAGGAAAGACAAGATAAAGGATAACGAGGAGCTTATAAATGTTTGCAAATTGGAGTGGATCATTGTAAAGAAACGCTTAAATTAGTAACGATTACTTATCAGAATAAAAGGAGTTGAATCTACTATAATCGAGAATATCTTGAATTGGAACGAGTGAGATTGGATAAGCTAAGACTGTATTATTTCAACATATATTAGGATTGACTGATTTAAAAAAAGATCCGATGCATTGCGATCTTTCATATTTTTTGATGGATCATAAATTTTCTCTGAAATATTTTCAGTTGATTCGGTTTTATTGGTTTTATTAACATCTCCCTGAAGCAACACGAGAGCTATTGGCTACGGACCCTGTAATTTTGAAACTTGGTTAAGCGATGAGGACGACGCCTGAGCTGACACATCCCTCTCCTAACTTCCACACCACGCCAAGTGGAAATTTTGAGCCACAACAGATATAACATGCATCAGCCTCGGCTATATCGCCGGTCTTTAAAGGCAATCTACATTTGGACTTTTGAGCTAATTGACTATTTATTGCTTATAAATTGTCTGTAGAATTAAATACAATGAAGAAAATACATGTCATACTTGCAAAAATGTCTAAAAAAGGCAATATAATAAAACTCTCAATCACTTAAACTGATGTATTCGTATATCCTGTCAAAATTCGCATTATTAAACTATGCAAGGAAATGGTAGATCTGGTGGTATTTATGTCACGTACCAATATAAAAGTGTTATTTCCATCAGTTCTAGTTTCCTCTCTATACGAAGGGATTGACGTAAAATAATTTATGGAATATATAAATATATATATATATATGAAAATAGCTAAATTTCCGTTTGAATAATTTATGATGTAGGTGAATATTAGTAGAGATTCTACACCCTTGTGATTCTCAAACAGTTTTGAAAAGAAAAAAGTACCACTTCCTCAAAATATATCGAGAATTCTTCATCATTTATCAAAAGATCCCGCAGAGTGAGAAAAATCAAGACAAGACGGACTCTTTAGTTGGTTTTGTAAAAGAGGGATAATCATCTCAAAGGACCAGTATATGAAATAGAAATTACCACAGTACGCTCATGCAAAAGAGAACTACGGCGCTTCTGTCATTCGTCGCTCGTAAGATAGGATGATTTATAAGCTCTTCCTTTCAAAAGGCTCAAATAACGGCACGTTTTCTGTTAAGATCGAAAACAAACCCATAGCCCTGTGTAGTTCTCCCTTCTATATTATGAACATCCAATGCAAAAACATTGGAAGTATGTATGCATAATATTTTTATCTTTCGCCTGTATTTATTGGAGGGGGAAAAAAAAACTTTAATTCTCTAATGACTGATTGAAAAAAAAATACGTGAAAAAAATCTCTTTGTCAAGCAATTCTTTTTATTGTAAAATAAGAATTCTTTTTTTTTTAAATAAGTCATATGTTTTTAAGGTGTATCGAAAAATATTTTGTAACCATTTTCCCTTGATTCGTGTAGCCGGGGCAGAAGTGCATTAAATGTGTCGAAGCACAAAGTTCTCCCTTTGGGGGTGGTGTGGAACTTAGGAGAGAGAGTTTCCAGCTAAAGTGTCGGCCTCGTTCCTTGATCGAGGATCAAAATTACTTAATCCGCATCCAATATTCCTGGTATTGCTTTTCAGTGTGATATTAATAAACAGTCATATACTTATATATTTGTTTATGAATTGAAAATACCACATTATTGTACATAAGCAATTGAGTACAATTAATAAACAATATAACCGTATTCATATTTTTAAGCCATGCACTTACTTAAGGAACACTTTGCATAAACTCTTCATTTATTTGTAACTCTAAAAATTTGCGGAATACTTGTAAACATAAAATTCTATATTGTTGATTATAACTTCAGAATCTGAATTTAATAAAAAATTTTAAATTAAATTTCATGACTGAAATTTCTCTTAAAATTTATACAAACAATAAGCAGTACCTAAAATTTGTTTTTATTGGAAAACAAATACATTCACAATAAAAAAAAATAACCTTATTTTTAAGAAAAATAAGAAAATATCATCACTATAGATACAGTGGATTCGGAAGAAAATAAAGCATAATCTTAAAAATGTCTTTTTTGAAAAAGTGCAATTAGAAACAATTTTCTCCATGGCGTGGCACGTTTGCTTATGGTATTATTAATTAAGACTCTCCTTAACCGGCCATTTTGATTTCATGGCCGTAATGTTAATCCTATGGAATTTCTGCTACTGTCATGAAATCTTTGCGATTTTTTTTATATATGAATGTAAAATAGTACACCCAAAGGAGCAATAAATAAATAAATAAAGGTTTCTTCAGAGTTATATTTTTCCTCTGATTTTTTTAAGAAATTACTCCTATTTTAGTGTTATTCATTTGACAATTTTCCAGTCTTTAAAATTATTTTAAAACATTTTCAAAAATCGTGGTGAAAATGAAATTCCGCAGAATCCTTCATTATTTTTTTCTCTTTCAGGGGGCCTAGTTTGCATTCAAATGGATAATATAGTATAAATTTGAAGACCGACGTTGAAATACGAAAGGTAATCCTTTCAAATTTACATTACATTTTCCGAAATCAAAATGGCCGTTAGGTGGGAGTCTTAAGGCTCCCGTCTACCCGCCATTTTGATTTCGTGGACATAATGTTAATCCTATGGAATTTTGACATGAATTCTCACATCTTTATTATTTGATCTATTT
>BMAW01061621.1:15022-41293 GCA_019974015.1 Nephila pilipes
AATTATAAACAAAACAATCTCCGAAAATTTTGTAACATTATATCGATTACTTCCTGAGATTCCATGGAAATATTTAAGAATTTGTTTCAAAAACAGAATTTTTAGAAAAACACTTTTAAAGTCATTGTTAAAAACAAATAAAGTAAATTAGGCCTTTCGATAAGACTTGATTTTCTTCTTTTTTTTTAATTTAAATCTTATAGGCTTATAGATATCAGAAAATAATCTATATTGTCTATTTTACTTATTTTAATTTTTAACGTAAATTAATCCAGGTTAATTAGTTTTTTTTTTCATTTTTAATTTAAAGTAATATGTTTTTCTTCCATAGAGTATTCAAGTTTTGATATGCATAAATGAGCTTCTTTTTTAAGATTTAATAATTAATATTTGTTTATATTTTTACTGCACTTCTTCAAAATTACCTTAATTTTAAATTTAATTTTTGATACACCAAGAATTGTGTATAATGTATGTTTTGTATGCCTAAATGTTTTTTCTTTCTATATATATATATATATCATTTTTAAAAGTTTGCCTTTTTCCATATTTTTTATCATAGAATATTTTATGCTGTAAACTTTAAACATTTGTTTTAATATATTATTTATATATTAAACTCCCTAGTGCAACATTAACTATTTTATATTCATTTAATTTATTCATGCTCAATTTTTATCCGTCTTAGTTTTTCATTTTCAATATGTTTACTTTTTTTAGCTTTGAATTTATGAATATTTGAAATTCATGTGTTTTTTCAAAATAGATATATAATGTAAAAATTTTTCCTTCTGAAGTTAATATTATATGCTTTTTTACATATTCATGTTTTTCATTGTTTGTATTGTTATGACACGTATAATTATATAGCTTGGTATATGTGATCATTTTACTTTAACTAATAATTTCTTTCTGCAGCGTATTATTATTACATTTTTTTCTAAAATTATTACTGCATATTTTAATTATGAATGCAATTTCTTTTAATTCTGACTACTGTATTCAGACATTAATTTTTACCTCTTTTTGCCATTTTTATTTGATTTTTTTTTAATTAATGCCTGGTTTTTATTTCCTTTTATTTCTTATTTAGTTATTGAATTTTTAGTTATTTTATTTTTTAATTTTAAATTAACGAATTATTATTATTATTTTGAATTTATTATTTAATTTACGGCTTTATTACATTTTTTGATTGTTTTACTTTTTAACTTTAGATTTAATTAACTATTTTTTATTTCTTTTCATTTTAACTGGTTTCTTAAAAATTTATTAATTCATTCTATTTATGGTTATTTACTGAAAAATGTATATAATTGAATCTTAAGAAAATTCAATCAAGCAAGTTTACATAGCAAGTTACAAATTTTAACCGGATTAGAAGAATTTTGCATACTGGAACATTCAAAATTTACAAAACGAAATACAGTTGAACAGAATAATAAACCGCAAAAGTCTTTTGAATGTCTTTCTCTAAAAGCATCACACTACCTTGAGTGGGGAAATAAGATCTTCTCCTACGTTTTCCTGGTCAATGTATAAATGCTATTTTTATAACTCGCTGTGACGCTTAATTGTTCAACAAGAATTGTTAAAACTTTTAAACATAAATGTCGATTTTTTTTTTTTTTTTTTTTTTTTCTTTTTTGACGAAAGAAGGTAGTTTTGAGCAGTTGTATGTGTGTCAGGGGGTAAGACGTTGTGAGTTTTGAAAATCATTTTTGACTCAGATTTCACCAATCATTCTGACTTGTCATGTCTATAAACGAAAAATATATCGGAGAATCTCACAGCTATAGAGTATAATTTTCTTACATTGTGGACGTACTTTATCTCTTTAAGCAATACCAAACAATTACTATCCTCTGACACAATACCGAACAATACGATTGTGTTATTGGCAAATTAAAGGACTACCAATAATTTGGTATTGAATACTTTCTTAGCGTGTCTTTTGCTTTGCAATATCGAATTTAAAATCAATCTTTTTTCTTTCTTTAATTGTAGGTGTTTTTACAGTTATTTTTAATTGGAAAATTATTATATAATTTACCATCAGTTCCCTACATATTCATTTAGTAAATTGTTTAAATAGTTTTTCATAAAAATATAAATTCAATATAAATATATTAAGAGTAATTATAAGATTTGTATTCAATGAGCGCTATTGCCGAGTTGGCACACGCATATTGAATTAAAACCATGCGACATGGCTGTTAAACTTTAACCCTGTGGAAGTTCCAAGTCCTTCTGTAATTGTGATTGTTTATTAACGTCGCACTGAAAAGCAAGTTAAGGGCTACTGGCAACTGACCCAGTAATTTGAAACCTCACTCAGGTGAATAAGGTCATCAGAATTGACACTTCCCTCTTTTAATTTAACCACTACTTGGGAGATTTGACACCTCAACCAGATTTAATGAGCATCAGCCTCGTTATGCGATGGGTCTTTACTGACATCTGTGCTCGAACTCACGATCGAAAAAAATAACTCCGGCTTTAGGTCCAGGACCATCACCACTAGACTTCCGCGGCCACTCAGGTCCTCTTGTTGATATGGTGTGGAAGTTTGGAGAGCAGGATGCCCTGGGTGTCGCCCTCATCGCATGATAGTGGTTCAAAATTGTGAGATCGGTCATCTATATCCCACACTTTGCTTCTAATTTCGATGTTAATAAGCAATCAACCAGCATATGAAATCACAAATTATGTGAATATTTTTCGATAAATATAAATTAATAATAAAATCATGTACTTAATGAATTTCTGCACCATTTTATAGCTCAATTTTATAGGTATACTTGATTGTTTCCGGTTTTATTCAAAATCCTTATTTGCGTTCATCTATAAAGGTACTTTTTTCAAAAATATCAATGTCCAAATATCTGAGCTGCTCCTTTTAGCTCCGAAACTATCAAAAGGTATCTCTCTCTGAGATTTATATCTCTATTTCTTTGGGTCGTTAGCTCAGTGCTATGACGTAGAATCTCAAAAGAGCCACTTCAAAAATTCACTGTAATGCTTTAGTTTGTAATTATTTTAAAAACAAATTAGGCTTAAGTAAACTATTAGGTATAAATTGAAATTAGCAATACTTGCGGTAACTATTGAAAATTTTATGATATTTTTAAAAATCTATATACGACTAGTAATTTGTACCCAACATCTTCACTAATTTCTTCAAAGAGTTGTTTGTAGAACAATTTCTTTGAAAATTGCTCATTTGTACATGTAACGAATGTAATCAGTAATGAAAACTTAACAATACTGCGTTATTGTTAAAGATTTTTATATTGTTTCACCGATTCTGAGATTTGGCAACACTTTTGGTGATGTGGCGACAAATGCTTGTTTGGGAATCTAAAAGTTTTCGGGATCGGCGAAATTGGATTCTCGAAATGAGGGATCGAAAATCTTAGAAGTTCCGCCAAATCACCAGAAACTTCGCCAAATCCCTAAATCGTCACACCAATATTGAACTAGTGATACGATAATAATAAATTTAATTTTTTTCCAGGTGGTATGTTGCTCAAAAAATAGACAGATACTCACTTGGTGCAGATGACATCCCCGACGGCGTCTTCGAAGTCAAGTGTTCTGCAAGGTTCGTCTCGAGGACTCCCGTACACTCCGATGACCTTGAGAATGCGTTCTTCGTCGTCGGAACGTTTCACCAAGTAGATCTCGCCGTAGGATCCTTCGGCGATTTTGTTCACCTGCTGGATCTTCCTGAATAAAAAAAAAATGGCATTTTATTCGACAAAGTAGTTCTCAAACGCATTACTTACGAATATCGGTTTCCAAATTCAGAGGTTTGTACTCACCAAGGTGGAAGCATCAGGCCGTATGGAAGTGGACGATGTAATCTACACGCTTGCAAAATGTTGTGCAGCTTCTGTTTGAGCTCCTCATTCATCGAGTAGAAGTAAAAAGGATTCTTCAACTAAAAAAATACCACAGTGACGTTAGAAAATTTGAAAGTTTCATTTCTGAGGGATATGAAGGTGGATCAAAAAGTACCTGTTTCTAGCAACCAATTCCATTACTTATTAGGTGTTGCCATCGTGGTCTTCCATTGGTTAAACATCAAAATACATTTAACATTTATTCATAGGTTTGTTTTGCCTTAACAGCGGCTTAGTGCAACATTAAAATGTAATTGCTTCTGCATCAAATTGTCACGGTCGCAGAGCTTTACTCCGGAAACTAAACAACAATGAAAACAATAAGTTGCTACTCGTGAATCTGTCCCAAAGAAAGCGAAGAGAAGTGCATTGGCCGGAAAATATATACGATTATTTATTGGGATGTAAAGGACGTCATACACGCCCTTTACATGGACTTCTAAGTAAAAAGAGAAACTATTAACGGATGATACAGCATTGAGTTACTTCATTCACATTTACCATTCCTAAAAAATTTCCATTCCTAAATCTGTCAGTAATTTTTGAAATGAATACTATAGTAAGTTTATAATAAATACTAGAATTTTTAAAGGATTAACTCTGTTACTGGAAATCATATTAAACAGTTTTTACCTAGCATCACCATCGTATTTTACTCAACCTAACCCAGAAAGGGCTAAGTTTTTCTTTTTAAGAACCCTCTAAGATAATCAACCTTTTGCAGTGGTCTGCCAGTGCCTGTCCCCAAACACCTCAAAACTCGATTCAACAGAATCAAACCATCGTAGTTTTGATCTTCCGTTTTCCGACTGGTAAAGGGCTTTGCAACAAAAAATATCCATTATTGGGTTTTTCCAACTATTCTAGTATTATAAAAAGCCCACTTCATTCGTTTCACTTTAATAAAATTCAATAATATTGGGTTCATTAAAAGTTCTATAAATTTCAGAATTAAAACTTCTTCGCCGTAAGCTATTTTCTTTGATGCCACCGACATTATTTTTAATATGCTTTCACTCAAAAACTGCTATATTTTGTGTTCTCCATTTTTAGTTAGAGACCAAGATTACGAGACATGCATTAGGACCGTCTTAATGAGAGTTTCATAAAGAAGCTTTGTTCTTCTGGAGATAAAATGGGAACCTCAGTAAAGAGTTGAGTCTAATGAATGTTTCGTTGGCAAGTGAAACACGAATATTAATCGAAGAGATGATGTCGTTTTTTTGCGTTAGCCAGAGATCTAAAGTAATTATTACATGGTACAGTTTCAAATTCAAAAGGGCCTTCTGTTAAGTAATTGAACGAATCTCTTGATGGCGTTTCTATTACATGCATATATTTAGTTTTCGATTCATTTATTGTCAATACCATGCTATTTGCTGTAATCTCTTAAGAAGAGAATGCTTCTTTTAAGATTGTTACACTCTTAGTAATGTTATCAATAACATCAGCGGAAGCTCGAGGTTGAACTGATTTGTAGATGATGTTTCTGCAAGTGCAGATATTTAAAACACGAATAACCTTTTCCAGCGTCTACCATTAGCATTAATATTCAAGCATGTGAACAAATAATTACCTAACCCATTTTTTGACCATCTAAGGACCTTTCTTATCACCTTTTATTCACGAGTTATCTTCTCTGGGGAAACCTGGATTTATCATTATACACCAGAAAATAAGAAGTAATCAAAGGATGGGTTGCTTCTGATGATGTCCTTCAAATGAGACAACGGTTTCATCGACAGGTAAAGTTATGGCGATGATTTGTTGGAAGCATTCCTCATGGACTTCTTAGAAAAGGAAAAACGATCAATGGCTACAATGATTTACCTCTTTTCTGTTACTAACATGGGTAATTTCTGAGCCCTCTTAGTCTTAAGGAAGAATTTATTACGAAAACAGAATATTCAAATCTAATTATAAACAACAAAAAAAAAAAAAAAACATCGTAATAAGTAAATATTAATGTATACATCAAAAAGAATGATTAAATTGAAAGAAAAAAAATCAAAGTTAATCGAATTTTGAGAGTTCATTTAAAAATCTTCGAAGAAAGTAAATAAGGATGTATTTTACTTATTATCCCTTTCCGGTAGTCTCGTTTGATTTAGCTCATTTTATATTCTTACACGACTTGAATTTATGAGAAAAAAATTAGAGGGGGGGGGGATATTATCTCAGAGATTTGGAAGATAACGTTTTTCTATAGTTTCATATAACAGAATAAATTCGTCAGGATTCATTCATTCTCATTTATATAACAGAATTAACATTATAAACCATTTTCGTTTTTTCGAAGTGAGAGAAGAAACATGCTCACGTTAGTCATAGAGAATGCATTCAAAAATCCACTGTTGTGACGTAAGGCTATTCGCGAGTTTTTCTTCACTAACCCCGGGGACTTTATGATCAATTGAAATGCATAAGATTACAGTTTCTTCCCAACTCAAATGAAATGTGATTTGATAAATTAGATGAAGACAGAAGGGTAAGAAAATGAATTAGAAAAAAATTATATATCAATAAAATTCATTGAATGTAAAATGAAGGGAGAAAGTAACTCACAACTTTCTAACCTGAGATTTAAGTTTAGACTGAAGCTCTTCAAATAGTTTTGGAGATTCAAACGAAATCTATATGAAGTATCAAGATAAAAACCAGCTGTTTGTAGGAAGTGATCGAATCAAAGGAGTATATATTAGTAAGATAATAATTTATTAGTTGATCCTAATTTAGAATTGATAAGTTAATTGAGATTTGAGAGAGATTAACTTAAGCTATCCATCAGTGAATATTATTAATGCATTTTTGTTTGTTTTTACGTGTCTTGAACCGGTGTCAATCATCATTACTTGATATCTTCAACTAAGGTATGGTGTACAAGAGCAAAGTATTGAAGAGCAATGAATAGAGTGTTACAGATACTATAACTAATGGATGTTAACGAAGAACTCAAAACACAAACATTTTATCCAAATTCAAAGTATTTTTATTGAACAGGAACGAATGCAAGGAATGCGATTTCCATTCACATCCATATGTACAAGCAATATGCATGTGTCTGTCTGTACGTACGCGAATATATGTGAACTGAGAATGTAAAACATAGTCAAGAGGTTGAATTATAATTAACAAACATTAAAAAAGAAATTAAAAATGAAATATTTTAACTGTGATTCAAAGTGTTTTTTTATAAATAAAGAATTAATAAATGGGATTCGATTTCTCATTAAAAAAGAAATTAGAAAAGAAATATTTTAACTGTGTTCCAAAGTATTTTTATAAATAAAGAATTAATAAATAGGATTCGATTTCTCATTCAAAGTATATTCGTTTATCCTACTATTCTTAAAGATATTATAAAATTATTCAGTTTTTTAATGTTCTTAAAGATATATTAAAATTATTCAAAATAATATTGGAGATATATAACATAATTAATAAGCAGAGAGTAGAAGCAGGAATTACTATTATTTTTAATATGGTATTAATATGTTACTACTATGCTTGATAGTTGGAATTCTAAAATCAATATCTAATGTTTCTGAGAATCAACGCCAAACATAAACTCTTTCTGTACTTAAAAACATAAAAAAACTATTCCTCAGACGAAATTAAATTTTTCCAGTCATCCGGATTTCACATTTTATGCTTCATGCATTTTTGTTTTTGAATTTATGTCAAAAATAATGAATTTGCTCAGTCATAAGATTCTAACCTGTGAAGCTGTCGATGAACTTTTTTTCTTTAAATGGAATCTTATCAACCGAATTTTTAATCTATTGTAATTTGCCCAAATGCGGATTTACGTTTGAGTCCAAAAATTCCTGTCATTACTCTTTTATTTTTGCCAGACAACATCCTTTACCGTTTAGAGATATCACTTTAGGAATATCACATTGTTTTCTTAACACTTGACAACAATTTTAGACACAATTCCTTTAGATACTGAAAACCCTACAAAGTGAGCAACAAAATTCTGGCTTTTCTGCAAATCGCCGAAATCTGAAATTTTAAAATATTACTACCCAGCTGGTTTCTTATCTGTAACTATACCATTTGAAGTAGATGGTTGATTCCTTCCTTATACCATTTGTATCATATCAACTTCATCAGCTGTGTTCAGTACCACATGTTTGAAAAATTCAGTACTGTCAACTTTGTACATAAAAAATGTATTTAGAAATTTATTTTTAAATTTCTGAAAAACTTCTGAGTTTTTGTTCCTCAATCACTAAGACCCTGTAGACTGTTGAAGCTACTTTTATAATTTGATTCATATTTGTATCAGCTAAAAGATTACAGACAAAAATAATACTGAGAAATATTCAGGCATTCGACTGATTCTTTTATTTTCTTATAATTATAATTTATGCATTAAAACTCTTTTTATATTTAACTAAACAAAGTTACGATAACGATATCATACAACACATCTTAGTAAATCTCTTTTTTTTATCCTATTTGAATTTAAATTTGTAACACAGTCTAAATTTTGGTTCTGTTAAAAATAAACAAATATTTATTTAAAATTATTATTAATATTTAGTTAAATCATGACCCAAACAATAAATAAATAAATATATAAATATGTGTGTGTGTGTGTGAGTGAGTGTATGTATTATTTACAATATATATAAATATATGAACAAAACTTCATAATTATAATACACAAAATATAACATAATAAACAAATTAACCATATCAATAAGAAATTCAAGCTTTAATGTCTAAGAAACTACAAATTCAAAGAAATCATTAAAAAAAGTTAAATTAATATAAGTAAAGTAAAATTAATGAAATTAAAGTAAAATTAATATGTCGTTATAATTAATAAAACATACTAAAATTAAAACTCAAATTCAAAAACAAATATCTATTAAGTAACTGAAAACTTATAAGAGAAAGCCCAGTGACAGAAAAACCAAAATTTAGAATAATGGGATTAATATAATTAATAATGTTCTCTTACTTTGGTATGGAATAATGACTGTTTATAACGTTATAACTGATCAAACCATCACACTTCAATGAATATCTTTACAATAAAGTTTGGAAACAAACGAAAAATCAGCAAAATTCATAAAATCAATCATAAAAAAGGGAAAAAATTAAACATAACACAAATATTAAATCAAATTAAAAAAAACGACAAACAGCAAAAATATACAAAAATAAATATCTAAAAAATATCAAAACAAAAAAAAGGCTAAAATAAGTATTAATTAAACACAAAAATTAAGTAATTATTAAGAAAATTATAATGAAATCTAAAATTTTAAATTTTCTATTTTTTTAATGTCTTGAATGAAAATACATGATTATAATTTTTACATAAATACACTCAATTATCTTGCAAAGCCAAATGATTGAAGACGAATTGTATATCAAAATATAATTTACATATTAGCATTAGGAAATTTCCCTTCCTTAACGTTCCGGAATGCAGAAATGCAGGTGATTTGGCAGCAAATTAACTAAATAAATATATAAAAAGGCAGTTACTAAAATATATAATAAATTAGCAAATTTGGTTTTAAGAAATGTTTTTTCCAATTTCTTTTTAACTGGATGATATGTTCAATAGAGCTGATAAAACTTCTTATCAAATAAAAAAAAAAAATTCCAAGACAAAGAAAAGAAAGCATGAAACTTACCTCCATAAGATAATCAACTAAACTGTCAAGGCTGGAAGCTACCATCCTGAGCATTATCCTCTGCTTCCTACAGTTCCAACCCGTTCGAAGCTTCACTGTTTTCAGAAAATGCGTCAGCAAACGCACAAATTTACGGCTCCTCTGTCCTTTTTGAGCTGGGCAGTTACAGCGGAGTACCTTCTTTAGTACACGGGTCACCAAATCTGAAACACAAAAAAAAAAGTAAGTCACCGAAGGTTAAAAAAAAAAAAACTAAATTATAGCCAACCACAGATAAAAGAAAATGTCTGAGGAGACTCTCTTCTACAACAATATTAGAAGATAAAACGCCTTACTCAACTAGTAAGATAAGATGTCTTTTCAGCCCTGTTGGTAGGAGCGCATGTTTTGGACGCACTGGTTCAGGGTTCGAAGCAACGCTGCGGCACTCAAGGTCACCAATTAACTCTCTCCCCCTCCTCGGTGTCGGAAAACCACTGGCCGCCGAAGTGGTGACTCAGGACTTGAACACTAGATGGCAGCCCTACCTATAACTACTGATTGCATATGCCCCCGACGCAAAACACTTGGCTCTGTATGTCTAAGAAAAACGCCAGAGCCGGAAAATCACGACTAGTGATATTCCGGGTCTGGCGCACGTGTCAACGAGACTCGCCACTCAACACGAGACAGCCGATGACTCAGATTGGAAACTGTCATAAGAAAAAACTCAATTCAACAGAGAGAGGTTGTATATCAATTGCAGTAATGGCTAAAAAAATCAAAAAGCTACCTTCTGTACAAACCAATGTATCTCTACGTATCATCACGATGATACTGGAAGGTGAGTATGCGGCGACTCTCTTCTACATCAGCGGTAGAAGTTAAAACGCCTTACTTAACCAGCCAGACGAGATGTCTTTTCAACCTGGTTGGTAGGAGAGCATTCTTCGGACCCACTGGTCCAGGCTTCGAAACAACTCTGTCGCATCAAGGTCATCAACTCTCTCCTCGGGGTTGGAAAACCAGCGGCCACCAAATCTCCAAAAGTCAAAGGAAGGTGAGGGCTGTCGCCCAAACCCCTTTTTCCCCCCCAAAAAAAATCACCAATGTGAGAGAGTATTAAATAGATTTGCAGATTTTTTTCGCTGTGAATGGCAAATAAATCTTTCTAAATAATGCTTTAATAAATCCTACATTGCATTTTATGTCAAAATATTTCGTTTTCTTTGTTTAGTTTGATAATATGAAATTATAGATACGTACGTGTTCCTTAAACATCCTGGTGCTATTGTTATGTATAGTTATCGTTCACTAACTGAACTGAGGAGATTACTTGATGTTAAAATGCTTTTTCTAGAAGACGTGCTCACAAAATTAAGAAAACAAGAATAAAGGACTCTTGTGAGAATCACAAAAACATTTTTAAGCTTCAATATTGAAGTTTGTTAAGCAAAAATTCTAAATTAGTTTGTTTGAATTTATTCATTATTTAACTCTAAAATTTCTGTGCTTTATTCAGTGTTCCAATAACTATATAACAAATTAAGATATTTTTGAAGAGGACCGAATTAGGTCTCTTTTGGGGAAAAGATTCAAAATTTTCCCTTAAAAGTTCTCAGGTTTATCGATACACTAAGCGATAGGCTTAGCTACGAAAACACTACAGAAATCAAAAACTTTTGCAAAAAAAAACCTGAATTTGGCGTCCAGATGTATACTGTCTCTAAATTATCTTTTCATAAGACATATCCTCTGATAAATTAATGAATTAGTGATAAATCTAAATTCTAAATCAAAAGATGCGTCCGTGATTTACTTATCAGGTAAAATACTGCAAAATGTGCATTGATTTAAATTTTGCTCTTAAAAATTAAATGACGTTTTACTGAGTCCATAGATGTATTGTATGTGACAAAGTGATCAGTAGAACAATCTACACTTGAATTTTAAAATTATAAACAAACTTGCCTCGAGAAATGTCTTCATTTATGTTTTTCTCAAAATGTGTCTTTTAGGATTCTGGTACACATTTTCCAAAATCTACTTGGTACATAATGCTGATAGATTGCAAATTCAGAAATGAGGCTCTTTCATATACAGTGGACATAACTATTTGTTAATAAGCACTCGCAATTTTTAGATTTTGCACAATATGGGAAAACTTTAATCATAAAGCATAATTTTTTCAACAAGTTTATGAAACTTACATTCTTAAACTATAATTATGTTCAGTGTTACGTTTATAAGTAGTCTACAAAATTTTAAAGTAATTTAATTTAGTGTATTTTATTATTCGAAATGTGTGCTTAAAAATAAGTACAAGTCTCACAAATATAAATATATCAATCACTTGGCCTTGGACTTATTTTGGACAAGTCACAAGGATGGTTTTCATTCTTTGGTAACCTTGCAGATTTTTGGTATAAAATCTGTAAAATAAGGGGATGCATTTTGGCGCGATTTTTGATATCGCGCCAATTGCTATCCTATGCAATTTCTACTGTCATTCTCAAATCTTTCCTATTTTATCTATTTAAATGCAAAAAGTGCATCCGAAAAAGCAAAAATATATAATGAATGTTTCTGCGGGATAACATTTTCTTCTCAAATTCATAGAATTATTTTAAAAATTCGCTTGAAGGTTTTCCGGTCTTTAAAACTATTCTAAAATATTTTCAAGTATTTGTAAGAAAATGAAATTCTGCTGGAACCATCATTATTTTTTGCTCTTTTTGATGCTCATTTTTACAATCAAGTAGATCAAATATTAAAAATTTTCGAACGGCAGTAAAAATTTCATACAATTAATATTACATTCACGAAATCAAAATGGCCGCTAGACAGGAGCCATCACAAGTGTGGATAAAGAGAATAATTCAAAACATTTCCACCTCAAAAAAAACTTCTATATTTTATAGAAGGAAATTTTATTCTAGAACACACTGCATGAGTACAAAGAGCAATTCAATCGCTAAAATTTGGTCCTTTAAAACCATTTTGAAAATCAAGTAATTATACAATTTAATCTGATTATTTTCAAAAAATATCTGAGTATTATTTTCTTTCTCGTTCACATACATTTATTCACAAAGAAGAAAACATGCAATATCTATTTGAATTGATCACGAGGGAGAGGTTAGTGTACAAAATTTTCTTAGAAAAGTAATTTAAACAATATTATCAATGGGTCTTAGAAATTTAATATTATTCTCAAACTTTTAACAACGTTAGAAATATTTTTTCTATCAATAACGCACACTTTATTGCGTTATTTATTTCGTGCTGAATTTTCTTGGATTTTCATAATAATGTGCAGCATCCGCCAAGCATTAAAATATTAAACCGAATTACTAACTTTCAAATCCGGGAAGATTTCCAATACCGCAGGCGATTCCGAGAAATGTTGGTAAGTTGCAATTGCCGAAGAGATTTTCCATCACTTAAAATGTTATTGCGTCTATATTTATTATATGCTATTGGGATTGAACTTTTAGGTAACTTATTGCTATTGAGACTTAAGTTTGTATTGAAGGCAATTAGTTTCATACAAAGAGAATACTCTGATGCAACAATGACCAACAATAAACGTGAAATTGTTATCATTCTGTTCCTGTAACACAATGCCGCGAGAAAATAATGTAAAGTATTCAAACAATGGTTTTATTTTTCTTCTATTACTTAATTTTCTTCCCTTATTCAATACACACAAAAATATATTATGTATTATATATATTACTTTAAGATAAATACAAAAGAAAATTTTTCAACTGATTTTAATGAACCTTTAAGTCTAAAATAGGTAAGATTAATTTTTTGAATTAATTTTATATATATATATATATAATTACTAGCTCCAGAAATAGTATAGTAATCAATCGCCTTACTTTCAATTAAAATAAAGAATAGTCTTTAGTATTTATTTTTAAATATGTTTACCACATTAATTATCCTTATTAATATCTCGGCATTATCAACAAAAGCAACATATCGTTTGTCAATTCGCTTGTAAAGATTTTTAGAAAGCATCCTTTTTCTGTCCGTCTTGTTAAATTTCTACCATTAGTTCACACTCTCCCTATATATATTTATTTATATATCCGCTTCAAATTTTCAATCGTTAATAAAATAATTTTTATTCATCCACTCTAGATCAAATACATTTTTTAAACTTGTAGTGGATGACACTTGATGCTAATGCAGAGTTTTCAAATATAAATTCATTAATTCAATTTAATTGGTGAAAATGCTGTTTAGCCCAACCACTTGACGTGATTTTAAAAATTACCAAACTTGGTGATTTTTTTTTGGCTGAACGTTAAGTCCGAGAAGTGGACCAGGGCAACCACATTTGTCAAAATACCGCCAAATAATTCTTGTACCCTAGGGTGGTTGGGCTAAGCTACATTACAACCATTTAATTTACCGGATGAATTAAGAAACGAGCCAATGCTTCTACTGTGTCATTTGACTTGCAAAGGCAAAGTTGGTAGAGCGTCGGCGTAGAATCTTCATGACTTCGGATCAAATCTCGTCGAAACATAATTTTTTTTTTATTTCATTTTCAAATAATTAATTTTGGTTTTATATGGGAGAAATTTTTTCTCTTAAATAAGATATTTAGCAGGATATAAATTAGCCAAGAAATAATGAAAGAAATGCTGACATCTCTTGGATTGAAATGAGCCTAGCCTGCTTAGATTGACTGTCTTCAATGTCACATTCAAGCAGCAGAGGGTTGTAATTTCTTGTCCACCAACCTAATGGAGTTGGAGCCTTGCACTATTCCGTTCACGATTCAAACTAATCCAGTTTTTAAGCAAACTATTTGTTTTAGAAACGCCCGATTAGTGGTGAACATGACAATATTGCTATTTACTTCTTAAGATATTCCAAATTCTGACTCAATGATAGGAAAATTAGTTAAGTGAAGTATCAAGTACCTATTGGCAATTTATAGGTGCGATAGCGATTTCAATACGACAAATTCGATTTTGATAACCCTGATAACTTTTCTATTGCGAAACTTCTACATAAGTCAAGTTTATTTTTTCTTCATTACTATTCGCTAAAAATGGGAGACGATTTTTGAAAGAAAAAAAAATTAATATTTTGTACAATTATTTTTCACTTTTAACCTTTTTTTTCAAATCATATTTTGTTGAAGGCCTGGAGGGTTTATTTAATTTTTTGAAATGTCTAAAAAATATGATTTGTGCGTGTGTTTTATGATTTGAAGCAAAAAGGTAAAATGCGTGTTTTACAGAAATGCATGGATAAATAAAATAAAAAAAAAGATAATTCTCCCCATAGGAAAACATGGTTTCACCAAAATATAAACACAGAAAGAAAAATTAAATTTTTATTAATGTGGTAGAGAGGGTTGTTTATATGTTAGCCTTTCCACCTCTTCTATTCTAGTAATTGATTTTTTTTAGTCTCAGTGCCAAAACTTATATAAATTACTTAACTATATTCTTTAGAATTAATCCTACCTTGAAGCAAGTAGTTTTTCTAATTAAACTAGCAATTAGTGAAAAGGAAGATTATAATGAATCTTTTGAATTAATTTCATTTCTAAAATGTTATTCCATTCTCTTGATAAAGTAGGGAGTGTTCATAGCTGTATATTTTTTCCAATTAAATTATTTATTTAACATAATTAGTCAAGAATATTCAAGAAATTTTTATTACGTTGAAATTACATGAATTAATTTAATAATATCTAATTATAATTCAAGGTTGATTTCATTACATTTTGAATTTAGATGTAGGTTTAGATTGCAGGAAATATACCTTAGTGTAATGCTTTCTCAAAAAGTTCTTAAAATTAGTTGCCATGTTTTATGTCTACTTTTTTCCTATTTAATAGTACGATATTATTAGAAAAATATGAGACATTTAAACTTGGATTTTTATATTAGTTTCTTTGCATTAATGTCGTTCTGAATTTTTGCTGTTTCGCTCATCTGACGCAAGCGACACCTGAGCCAGGCCTCCTCCCTTTCCAAACTTCTACATCACGAGATTAGGAGAACTTAGGATTGACTCTTTAGAAATGTAACGTAATTCAGTCTCGCTGCATAATGAGCTTTTCGAGGCATCAGGACTCATAAATAAAAAAGCATCACTGAGATCGAACTTGCGACACTGACCCCTCGGTTACTGCGGCTACTCTCTAAGAATATAAGGAAATTTCTTTATTGTAGGTTATAAGTCGAGACAATGGGTTACATTTTATCTCTTGTAATTGTATCACAACATTACTGAAAAATAGAACTCAAATTACAGATTTACAATTATTTTTTTTTTCAAATTACAGTTACGGAAACAGTTATTTCTAAAACAAAAAGTTTTATTCGAACAAGTATAGTTTTATTATATTACCAAATGCTTTTCTAAAGAAAATCGAACAAAATAATAAAACAAATATAATCGGAATTTCCAATAAAATAATGAAAGAAATGTGAAACAGTTTGTTATGTGTTAATGCACTTTGGTTTACAAGAGGTTTAAGAGAATTTTATACAAGCAAACGATTGTTTAAGTAAGTGATAAAAAGTTCGTTTCAACAAGTACATGAAGCGAACATAATAATTTATCTTATGTATTAATGTTCTTCGGTTTGTAAAATGTTTAAAAGGATCTTACATCATCAAACGATTTTTTAAGATAGTGACCTTGAATCGGAACCTTCAACAAAGACATGAAACAAATAAAGTAATTTGAATATGCGTTAATGAAATTTGGTTTGTTTGGTTTACTTAAAGCTTTTTGAACTACTAAATGATATTTTTAAGTGATGATAAGTTAGAAATACATAAAGCGAGTATCTGAATTTGTATTATGTGTTAATGCACTTTGGTTTCTAAAGGATAGAGATTTTCACACTTCCAATTGATATTTTTTTAAGTGATGATAAGTTAGAAATACATGAAACGAGTATACTAATTTGTATTATGTGTTAATGCACTTTGGTTTATAATGGTTTAAGAGCTTTTTACTCTTCCAGTTTACATTTTTAAGTGATAATAAATTACAAACACATGAAAAAAATGTAGTAAGTTACATTATGTATTAATGCACTATGGTTAGCTAACGGTTTAAGAGCGTTTTGAACTACCAAAAGAATATTTTTCTAAGTGATGATAAATTAGAAACGCATGAAATGAGTATAATTATTCGTATTATGTGTTTATGAAATTTGGTTTGTTCGGTTTATTTAGAACTTTTTGAACTACTAAATGTTTTTAAGTGATGAAAAATTAGAAATACATGAAACGAGTTTACTAATTTGTATTATGTGTAAATGCACTTAAGTTTATAAGGGTTTGAAATATTTTCACACTTCCAAATTATATTTTAAGTGATGATAAGTTAGAAATACATGAAACGAGTATACGAATTCGTATTATGTATTAATGCACTTTAGTTTATAAAGGTTTAAGAGCTTTTTACTCTTCCAATTTACATTTTTAAGTCATAATAAATTACAAACACATGAAAAAATGTAGTAAGTTACATTATGTATTAATGCACTATGGTTAGCTAACGGTTTAAGAGCGTTTTGAACTACCAAAAGAATATTTTCAAAGTGATGATAAATTAGAAACGCATAAAATGAGTATAATAATCAGTATTATGTGTTAATGCGCATTGGTTTTAATAAATATTTAAGAACTTTTTATGCTTCCAATCGATTATTAAGGTATTAGTAATTAATCAGAATTTCCATCCAAAAACGTTAAACAAATGTAATAAACTTTGTAGAATATTATTACGCTATGGCTTATAAAGGTTAAAAGTGCTTTGTGCAGACGGAACAAGATTCAAAATTTTTGCATCGATGGAGGATATTACATGAGCACAGACAGGTATCTCTTTAAAGTGAAGAAAAAACCAAACTTTTATTTAATTAAAAACTTGTTTATTTTCATTGTAAGTCCTACACAAGAATGTAGATCCTTAAGGCTAAAAGATGCATTTATTGCGCAAAGCATATCTTAGGAGTAGTAAGAAGAAAGAGGGAAAAAAAAAGAAAAGAAACGAATCATTCCTTTTTATGATTCCAATGGTAATAGAAGAGCATGTTTTATTTTATTCTTGGTTTGCGTCGTCGTAATATTGCTTTTGTGGCCAAGATAAGAAAGGGGGTTGGGAGGAGGTTGAGAGAATTTAAAATTTCCATCGTGTATTAGTAGGGGGGCATATTTTACAGAGGAACGACTTCTGCGGGCCGGTCCAGAAGATAAAAAAAGAGGCAGTTCCGGAGTATCACAAAGAGAAATCTCCATATTTTATTAAATTCCGCATACTTCTTGCCGGGGGAAGAATGTCCGTGATGCTATGTAAATCAATTCTGGGTCCTCTGGAGCGGTAAAATATGTCCATGTATAAAGAAAGCACTTCACTATGGAAATATGTACACTCTAAGCAAATACCCCGCAGCGAGGAAACTGAATTTTCGGATACACCCCGATTCGATTAGGTCTGCATTCAGGGAGCGAACGCTGTTTACATATGTCGGTCCGACACGCTCATGAACAGCCTCTGATTTCCATTCAACTACAAGACAAATACCCCAACAATATCCGCGGCCTTGGTTAGTTTGTAATCACCGAGCGAATGTGCATAGGAACAACGCGTAACTCGAGAGCAGAATTACAGTTAGACCCCGTTAACTCGCGGTACATTAAATCGCGATACTCACGGTTTTATTACGGTTCCCTTTTTGTGATATTCATATTAATCTTTTTCAGACGAAGTAACAACTTCGTGTTAAGAGAAGACATTAATGCGTGAGTGCGAGTTCTTCTTTTGAAAAGAACGGGAATCGTGAATCCCAAGCACCATAATGATCTTTTTCATTTCTATAGGACTTATTGACTTTGATAAAATCGGATGACGTGGCCCCGGGATATCCTAGCGATAATTTGCTATTTTTGACCCTCCTCCTTGTCACCGATGCTTCTTTTCCTCCTTTTTTTCTGGTGTCTAGATCACAGCTACACCTTGTTCGGTGCAGAATAGCCATATCTAGTTCTAGCGCCTTTGGATTCTACAATTATTCACTCGCAATCATTCATTTACATTTCATGGGAGAAATATACTACATATTTCCCATATCGTGGAGTTTCTGTTTGTAATAGCAAGCTTACACTTCGACTGGGAAAACTTAAAATATGAGAAAACATGTCAAGTCAAGTGGTCAAACATGAGTTAAGTCGAATATGAATATCAACAAATCAAACATGATTCAAGACAATCATAAGCAAACAAGTCAAAGGGTGCTTGCTCATTAAAACAGGATCTCAGGATAGAGTAAGAATCTCTTATGAAGCCGGAAAGTGAAAAACTCCGGATTGAAAGTTGCAGGCAGTAATTTGGGTCACGTGATATGATGTGATTACTTATTACCGTCGAACGGAGAAGCAATACGAGCACTATTAGCGACGGGCATCGTAATTTGGAACCTAGGTCAAGTTTCAGGAATGACACCTGAACTGAAACTTCCTCCTTCAAACTTCCACACCACATCAATGGGAGGGTTTGAGACTCCAACAAACTCAGCGTGCATCAGCCCCGCTATAAAACGAGTCTTTAATTGCTTCAGGATTCCAATCTACGACTTGATAGAAAAGCTGGCCATGACCACCATGCTACCATGCCCCCCCCCCTTTTAGTGAGATTCAGATTAATCTTAATTGGATTATGTTGATAGAAAACATTAATATTTTTTTTCTCTCCTGTATTTATATTTCAAGAGTAAAACATGTCATGGAATTCTGATTTGCAATAGTAAACTTATACTTCGACTGAGAAAAATTAGAAACAATAGAAACAAATAAGTCAAGTAGTGCTTGCACATCTAAAAATGAGCAAAAACAGTAATTGAAGACAGATGGCATCATTCAGGTAAATTGTTGTTACAATTAGGTGATTCCTTTCGTTACACGGAGCGGGAACAAATTTGATGTTGATTCATTAGTTAGTTTTGATTGGGTAGTGATTTGTTGCTAAATTAAAATTGGATAGCCAGTTGGATAGTTTTGTTTGGGAAGTCATTTGCTTCTAAACCAAAATTGGATAGCCACCGTCAGCAAAACCTGGATTCCTCATTTTGCACTGGAAATCGAGCAAAAATCTAAATGTTTGGTTGCTTCTTGTAAATCATTTCCAACCAAAGGGAAGATGGTCGCAGGAAAAGGATAGCAATGAATTTTGAGGACGAAAAGCGTCATGATCTCGAATACGAATGACTAAGACTTAGACAGCTGTATATTAAGATGTGAGGCTCACTGAAAGAACTATTTACGATGCAACAAGCACTAGCACTTAAGATTTCTAACGACTCTTTGAACGACCTTCGTAATTCATTCTTATTGAAAGCATTTTACATTAGGAATTCACCCGAAAATATGGTACTAGCATTTGACGGAACGAGCATAGGGGTAGCTACCAAAAGAAGGAAAAAATTCCAAGTGGAGAACAGAACACGATTATTTATATCAATTGGCTTCTAACGTCATATCGAAAGTTCTGGAAAATTCTATGATTTAAAGTTATATTTATTGCAATAAGGGAGGGTTGGTTGCTATGAATTTGGATTTGTTGTAATTAATTACAATTAAGGTAACCGCACACCTTTGGAGGAAAGTTTTTGAAATACAATGATATTTGCTATCAAAATATTTTTAATGCTATAATATAACCTAAAAGTACGAAAAACACATTAAATAATCTGCTTTTAATTCAAAAAAAAAATTTGAGTGGAAAACCGGGTGAAAATAGTACATAAATTGATTATAAGAATAGCGCTCATAACTCAAAAGCAAACAAAAATGTCATTCTTCTGTAAATTTTATCTTATTCATCATAAAAGTTTTGGGGGTTGGTACTACTTTCATATTGAAAATCATATTAATTCAATTTTTATTGTGCTTCGAGTCAGATAACAATGAAAAAAAAAAAAAAAAAGTTACAACAATACATGTTTACACCTTTGTTACTAAAAAACGTATCAATTTTACAACCATGAAAGTACAGTAGGGGTTCTTACAAACTGTATAAGGAATATACTTGGAAACTTTAAATTAATTTGGTTCATATCATTTTGTAATATCTACGTTACCATACGTGAATATATCGAGGAAACTCATTTTGAGAAAAATGAAAAACAAACTTTCAAACGCTATTAAAAATTAGCTACCGTGTAAGATTCAAATCCCTGTAACTTAAGTTCTAAATAAGGTATAAGCAAAATTCAAACTATATTAGAAAGAAAAAAGTTTAAATGTTATACTGCCATTAAAATTTTAAAAAATCGAAAATTTTGACAAAAAAAGGCGTTTTATAGGTGTACGGATACCTTAAAGGTGCACTCTAAGCAGATTCGTGATCCATAAATTACTCCTAACCCTAAATTTATCTTTATGATAAATTAAAAATTGACTAAAATAGGGAATTAACTTGCTTTGCTTCCATATTTACTAAACAATTTGACAATAAGTTCAACCAAAGAGTTACAATATATCTGCTGTCACAAAAGTTGACCAAAATATAATTTTTTACCGGCATTCTGAAGTGCATTTTGACACAAGAGTTTTAAAGAAAAAATGTTACAAGTTTCAACTGCTTACCTTTCATGTTTACAAACAAGTTAACAGCAAATCCAATGTTACAAAGTTGACAAGATGTAATCGTTTGCAAAAATTTTTGAAATTCTACAAGATGTAGTTGCTTACGAAATTGAGTAAAGCTTTTGACATACTGTTTACAAACAACGTGTCCTAATGCATACAGGCAAACAGAATAAGCATGATCAATAATGCGGTTTAGAAAATAAAATATGAACAAAATATTTGTGCGGGCTTAAAAATTTAACATTACTAGTTGTTGCATCATTTATAATGTAAAGAAAAAAAGTTTCGGTTTTGAGAATACAAGCAAAATATCGGTATTGGAATTTATCATTCACGTGGCCATGCTTAAAAATTTAACATTGATTGTTGTACTAAACACCATACATAATAACTATTATAAACAATTTATTATCAAAAACATTATAACTGCGCACCGTTATAACATATTTTTGACGTATATAGAGAAGATGTAATAAATTGTTGTTCTGTGGCAACAAAAGTGTTTGATGTAAGTTGTGAATCATTCCAGATGCCCTTATCTCTTTCCCCTATCGGTTCCTTTGATCTTACCCTATTTAACCTTCATAGTAAAAACATGTGTACTTGTGTTCAACGCGTGTTTTTCGATATCGATTTATCAAATCTCTATTGAACTTCTGCAATACCTTCTGATTTTTGTGTTTTATATACCCAGTGGCATAGTGTGAACTTTTGCCACCCGGTGTGAACCTTAAATATCCCACCTCTCCCTAATAGAAATGAAAAAAATGATAATATCATAAATGCATTGCTTGCGAGAAAAAATTAAATTACTTGAAGTTTAATACGTTAAATTGGATGAACAGTATTCTATGTAAGTAAAACGCAAAGCCGTTGAAAAGTTTAAAAGCAAGCAAAATAAACATTTATCTTAACACACCTATTTTTATTCGATGAATTGTACAAATGAAAAATAATCTCGCCTTTACAATAACTAACAAATTTAGGTCACGTGGAACTTAAACAAAGTATAAAGTAAATAACATCAACGTTGTACCGCTTTTCTAAATAACAAAAAAGTTGTATAAATTAAATGTCTCTTGCTTGCCGTAACATCGATGAGTTAGTTGTTCAAAGCCGATAATCCAAAAATTAAACTGAAGTCTCTAATTACATTTGTAACGTGGCAACATTCGAGCGTGCCTAGCCGCGTCCATTTCGAAATTCAAATAGGGAAATTTATTTCCTGATTTTGAATAACGTATTTGACAAGCTTTTATTTAAAATCTTAAAAAATTAAGTATATTTGCTGAGGTCAAAACTTATAACTCTATTTTGCACCACTTCCACGTTTCCAAATGCCTTGAAATTCTGCATAAGGGCTTCTGGAGTCCGGATTACAATACAGTTATATGATCTAATGACCATGGCCTGATTCTCGAGACAAGATTAGCCAGCTCGGCCGTTCCTTGCTACCCCACCCCAACCATATCTGCGCTGACCGGAACTATGACCTACTCTCCCCCTCACCCGCTTCGCCACTTTACATACCGTCCTTCACACCCAAAATTAACATTACACCAGTCCTTTCAAATATTAACTGAACGTTTTAAATTCATACATGTTCGGCTCTTTCTTATATTTAATGTTATGCATAGATTTAATACAGAATGGATAGAATAATTAAATACGAGTGCACAATATAATAGATTTTCTGCAGTAACAAAATGTATTGACTTCAAGACATACCAATAAAAAAGTGAATTGAGAAGAAATAGTTTGAAAGCTTTAAAAACTAGTGACACGTCGATTGTTATAATACTTAGAAATAATTTTAACCTATTTCCTTTTCAATTCAATCATATAATTTAAACTATATGTCCATACGTATTTAAAAAAAAAATGCTTTAAATGTTGTGAATTTTAATTCAAACCTAAATAACTCCTAAAGATATATTGAAGATTATCAAAATATATAATTGTAATTTCTAAATACTCCACGCCAAAATTTTAAAATTGCCTTCTCATCCAAAATGTGTTAAAAAACAATATATATATATATATATATATATATATATATATATATATATATATATATATATATATATATATATATATATATATATATATATAACCCCCACATCAGTCAATAACTCCCGAGACTAACCCAGAGATGGCGCTCGTAGTAAAACCAGTAACCAGGTTTTCTAGGGGAACAACCTTTGGCAGAAGCTTGTCAAAATTTTAAGTCGATCAACGGACCAAAACAGCCTGAGTTATCGGGTTGGAGTAAAGTCGTTTTGCTAGTTTGGTAAAAATGGAAAAAACCGAGTTTCGTGTTCTGATAAAACATTGTTTTTTAATGGGTAAAACACCATTAAGCAAAACAATGGATTGAAAAAATGTTGCGGACTCTTGTCCATCAAAAGCAAAAGATTTGTCGGTGGTTTGCCGAAGAGTTTAAACGATAGTCGTATCGACACAAATGACGCGGAACGCTCCTTGAACCTGTGGAAGCCCGTTACACGGAAAATGTGATGAAGTCACAAAGTATAATGAAAGATCGTAAAGTGAAGCTCCGTGAGTTGAGATGACACCTATCATATGGAAGTGTATTTACTGAAAAGGTTTTGAAGTGAAAGTGAAAAGGTTTTTCAAGTGGGTACGATTGCTTTCGATGGAACAAACAGCAACGAGTCGATGATTCGAAAGTTGTTTATCGCTATTTCTCATAATAGATTTCTTGCGAAAAAAAAAAAAAAAAGGAAAAGAAAAAAATTTTGAAAAAAAAAAAAAAAAAGCGTTGGAACGATTGTATCACCCTAAAAGGTGATTAACAAAAGGTGTTATGTTGTTGAATAAAAAAAAAATTTTGCAAAAAAAATGTTGTTTTCAATGTTAGACTCGGGAGTTATTGATCGATGTGTTATATATATATATATATATATATATTTACAAAATGATAGTTCATGAACTATAATTGAACTTTTAGGAGCTGATGCTCTTGGATTAGTCCTTTTTTTCGGTTGTGGGGCTTTTCATGCTGAGATTCGAGTTTGATGATTGCCAAATTAGACTAAATCGTGCAATTATTTCATTGGCTAAGAAACACCGAACTTGGTGTCCGGTTGTATACTGCGTCTTTACCGAGTTTTATTTATTCAATTTATTTTCTAATAATTTTTAACTGAAATAAAAGGAAAATGCACTAACATTTTCAATAGAATATCATCAGTGGCAATCATCTTATATTAGCCACTATCCTTGGCTACGGAATAAAATTTGCTAAGGGACACCGAGAAACCGTTGAAATATATTGGAGCATATAGACAGAGCTGTCTTCAGGCTACAGTAGGTACCAATGTCGTCGTTAAGATTGATGTGGTTTGTGATTTGGACTTTCTGTGAATGAAGTCAGAGGGAGCATTCTGATTGGTCTTTGCTGAATGCCTGGAAGATTAAGTCCGGAGGAACAGTGCTGGGTTGAAGAGCTGGTGCAGAAATGCTGTTTTGCTGTCGTTTGCTGGCTGGCAGAAGTGATTTACTCTGTTGACTGCATGCGATGATTCACAAGTGTGGGCGTATACGGCAGTTTGTTATGGAATCTTTAGTAAAAGTTATAAAATTTAAGTTTTTTAAGATATGAAAATATATAGAGAAAATAAAAATTATTGGGTGGGGGGGTAAGAGAGTCTACAAGCACTCTGCTAGGTCTTTTGGTGTCAGATCTTGGAATGTAATCTTGGTAAATCATGTTTAAATTGAATTTATCCTTAAGGGAGGAAAATAATTTTTTAGTAAGTTTTTGGATGTATTGAGGAAAAGTTGGAATTTTGTTGGTCTTAAGGAAAACTGGTTCACGTTTTCATTGGTGATCATTCGGAGAGTTGAGTTTTAGGAGTTTTCTAGTAGTTGAATATTAGATTTTACGTTATCAGAGATTATAGTTCGGAGAATGAAAGCGTACAGAAGCAGTTCGTTACCTAAATTCATTTGAGAATTCCAACAGATTATGGGGTAATTTTTACATCTGGTTTTTCAGAATTTTTCTCTCGCCCACGTGTTTTACATTGTTTATATGTGAGTGTTTTATTTAGTATAACTCTAAGATAATTTTTTGGTTGAGATCTGAAGATCTGAGTGTTACAAAAAGTGCGGAAGGGGGGACATGTTTTCATTTTCGTGTAAATAAGGAGGTTGCTGTTTTTTATACATTTAATATAATTTCCGTTTATTATAATAATATTCGAGGATTTTTAGGTGGTTGTTGAGGAGGGTTGGTTTCAGTTAATGTGGTTGTTGAGGGTGAAAGTTACTGATTTTGCGTTTTGAATTTCGCTAACACTGCTGTGTCATCTGCGTAAATGTTTATAATGATTAAGTTATACTAAGGGATTCCCTTTAAATAAATATTACATAAGAAGGATCTAAGGAAACTTTCTTGAGATATTACAGCTATTGCTTCGTGTGTGGGGAGGAGAGTGAATTAATAACTTTAATTAGGAAAATTCTCTCTTTCTGCTAATTTTCAAACACTTTTAAATACATTAAGACAATGGATAGGGATGTCATTACTATTTTCCATACAGGAGTGATAGAATTTGGCGTAATTTCTCAACGTTTTCTTGCCACTATCGAGGGAGGGGAGGGGCTTAAATGGATTCTCAACGTCGTCTTAGATATCAATGTATTTTAATCAACAGGGGCTGCTTCTGTAAACAAATTTTCAACAGGGAAAGAGTTTTCAATGGAAAATGAACAAAATTTGAGTAGACGCAGTATTCACCCGATGTGAGATTATGATCATTTGCTAACGTCGCATTGAGAAACAATATGAGTGCCATAGGAGACAGACCTCTGAATTTTGAATCTTGGTAAACTTAGCTGGCATTTCCTTCACCAAACTTATACAGAAATGCCAATGGAAATGGCTTGGAACATCGAGGAGATTAAATGTGCTTCGACCATGCTACACGACGTGACTGTAGTAGCATCAGGGCTCGGAAACACGACTACTCGAAGAAAACAATGGCGGCCGCGAGTCCACGGCCACAATATGCACTATAAACGATGATTTCGATTTCTTTTTTCATTTTTTGGCAGTGAGGC
>BMAW01061644.1:0-15806 GCA_019974015.1 Nephila pilipes
ATAAAGAAACAAAAATCATAAGTTAAATGTTCCCCCCCCCCACACACACACCTCCCCAAATTTGTGAATGCGGTGATAACATTTTAAAATATTAAAGAAAATTCAAGTTGTAACATTTTTTATTATTATTATTATTATTATTATTCATTTAAGATTCATGTCATGTATTTTAAAATAAATTCTTTCCTTTTCAAATGAAGTTTTTCTACAAACATATTTCTTCGAATTAACATCTAACAGTTTCAAAAATAAATATTGATAAAAAATATATATTATCAAAAAAACTCGCTTTGAATCAAAACCCAAATTATTACAATAAATTATTAGAAAATTATTGGAGAATCTTTTTGTGAATTTGTATTTTTTCCAACTTAATACAATTCAAAATAAATTAACTTTAAGTCAATTCAAAGAAAATGGCTTCACAATTCCAAGCAAAGTATTTGAGAGATATTTTTTCTGGAAGTCCAGTTATTCAAAGAAATTTTTGGAGTGTGAGCGATTTATGGTGGAATTTGATGGCTCAAGAGCCAGATATGGATATGCTGCGCCAAATAAGATATTATTGCAATCAAGGTATTTGAAGAAGGGGGGAGGTAAAAATTTGATTGAAAGAAGGAGGGTTTGAAATAGAGATGGATCGATAGAGTATCCCGGGGGTGCGTCCCCCGTGTTTATCACAAACAGCAAACCTCATGGATAAGAAAAATATCAGAAAAGTGCCACAGGATAATGGTTCCCATAACTACTCAAAGAAGTTACGCTTTTGAAGGCAAAAATTTTAAGAATAGCTAGCAAACCAAAATGTCGACTTACATAATTAAAGTTTGTTCAGTGACTATCTACAATTATAAAAACAAATTGCTATTATTTTATTATGATGTACTTCATTATTTGCTTTTAAATGATTCAGTCAATGAGATAATTAATTTCCCAATAGTTACGACATTCTATTGGCCCAATATTTAATAACAAGTTAATAATTAGAGCGTCAAACCCTTTACCATTATTTAGAAAAATTGAATATTTTCATTTTACGGACATAATCAACTAATACTTAATATATATAAATATATAAGTAAAATTTCTTTCAATTACATGTATTTTAAGTTTCAGCAAAATTCAAAATACTGTATTAATGCAGGGGAAGATGCAGAAAAAATTGATAGAGAAGGGGGGGGGAGCACAATTGTATTTTATTCTTTAAAAAGTTCATAAGACTTAACTATGTTTATTTCGTTTATTACTCATGCTTTTTTAGTCCTTAATAAACTAAATATTAACTCAAGATTCAAATTTAAATTGAGAACTAAAAACTTACAGTGCAGTAGATAGCTCAATCCAACAAACAGCTTTAAAATAAATTTAAAAAAAATCAATTTAACCCTTATAAGGTATCATTTAAAAAGAACACTCAAACTGTATCATGGATGTAATTTCACCCCCAGTAAATAATTTTTCTTATAAATTTAATAAAAAATATGTAAATGAGATCAGATATATTATAAGAGTTACACATTTTATGAAAATTATAAAATTTATTTTTCACAGTTATTGCAAATAATCTTGAGGTATCATTTACAAATGAAGTGGGTACATATTGCGCATCTCCTCTCACAGATATTTAGCCAGCCAAGGGGCTATTGTTTTAGTTGGATCACTTTTGGCGTACCAAATCTCTTTTCAATTTCTTACCATTTGCTTCAAGTTTAAGTTTATTTTTTTATGGTTTGCTTCAAATTGCTTCAAGTTTTTACATTAAGCTAAAATATATTCAATTTAATAACTTATCTTTTACTTTCATTTTAATTACATGTAACTTAAATATATTCAATTTAATAATTTATCGTTTCTTTTAATTTTAATATTGGGAAAGTTTACTATTGTCAATTTCTCGATATTTCATCGTTTACTTTAATTCTTATATATAATTGAGTAATTTATTAATAATTAAAAAATAAGTCCACTTTGGGTTGCTATATCTATTATTTGCAAAACTTTGCATAGAACTTTTTGTTAACTCCTGATTTTAAAGAAAATTAGTTTTGTTATTATTTATTTTATTTTAACCTTAATTGGTGAGTTACTAATAATTATGCACGGTGCCTCATCAGTGTAATTGACAGCTTCATCGAAATTAATGGAAATTTATTATTTTTATTTCTATGTTTAGAAGCTTATAAAATGTAATAATAATGATATGTCTTTCTAAATGTCTACAATGATATTTTTCGATGCTCTAATACCCTTAAACATAGATGAAATCCAATAACTCGTAGTGTATTTCCTTAAGACATTAGGCACATTAACATTACATTTGGGTAAAAAATTCTCTTTCATATTTTAAATAAAAATTAATGTATTTACTTTAGAATTTTGAGTAAGATACTAATTTTTCAATATAGGAGTAAAAGGAAAATTTTGGTTTACATATTTTTTCCGAAATTCATTTTGTTTGCAGGATTACAAGAATAATATCTCAATTACTTAATATGTTTATAATGTAGTGATAATTCATTATTAGTATAATTTTTTTCTAAAAAAAAAACCCCTTTTCACTCAACGGAAACTCCCTTTTCTTAAACGGAATTATATATTTAAATTTCAGAAGCACTAGAACGCTATGCAAAGCTCTGTTTTTTTTATCCTGTTTTTTTTTCCCCCTATCTTCTCTCCTTGAATATACACAGCATCTTCCTTGCTTAGATGTAGATGGTGGATTGGCTTTGTTTTCTCAGATTTTCCGTCATGTATTTCTATTATTATTTTCCTCAGGTTATGTGGCGAATTCGGTACGTTTAATTGTTCTTAAAGAAATGTTTTTATAAAACAAAATCGTAATTCTAACACAGTTCGTAAAGTTTTCGATACCATTTGCAGTACTGCAAAATGCAAGATGAGATGTTCGATCTCATACCAACTGCGTTTAATTGACCGTAAAATATTGCTGAAGGACATTTTCGAATTATCTGACTATTGAAATAAACATATACGTCCATATCATCATCTTCCAGATAGTCTCCATCATTATCGCATATATTTTCCTCATAATCACTAAAATCAACCATTTCAAGCACAATTTTTTTTTTTTTTCAATTTTCTTTTTTGGGTGGGAACGCCGCATTATAACATTATCTTCATGTTATTAAAATAAATAGAATGAAATGAATAAAATACTTCTAAAATAATTATTTCCTTAATCCCCCCTCCCCTCCCAGCTTACATTTGTCTTACTAGAAACAAAAATTATAAATGATTGTCATACAAAACAGCAAATTCAATCTTTACGAATTTATTAATGGCTTTTCTTTAGCTTATATTGTAACTTTGTCTGGTTCAAAACTTTAAAGCTTTTTTCTCACGTTTTAAAGGGCTCGATTCAGCTGAAGCTTCCAATACACGTTTGTTTTGGACGACAATACGATAATTTAATGGATCAAAACTAATTATTTAAAGAATTAAGTATTGCGCCAAATTTCCCGCCAAGTCGCTAAATCCATAGTTTAATAATTTTTTCGTTTGCTTTAATGTTAATTACATGTAGCTGATAAATTCAATTAAATAATGTATCGTTTGCTTTAATTTTAATTACACGTAGCTGATAAATTCAATTAAATAATGTATCGTTTGCTTTAATTTTAATTATATTTAGCTTAAATATGCTCAATTTAATAATATAATTTATCGTTTACTTTAATTTTAATTACGTGTACCTTAACTGATTAACATAATGCTTAATTCAGCTAAAAAATTTTACACGTATTTATTTAAGATGATAAATTTAATAAGCTTCAAACAATAAAATAAATTATTAAAACTAATTATTGAATAAATTCAATTTGACTCAACGTGCCCTTTTTCTCTTAAAATTTAAGGTATACAAACATTATGTTTCTTTTACGACAATGGTATCTCTACTGACGCCATAAATAATTACCGGAAAAATCAGTATTATCATTTAGTAGGTATTAATAACATATCAGAAAAACAATTTACATGGGATAATTTTTCCTCCGTGATACCTTTTCAGCGTTAAATTTGGTTAGGATTTCCTGTTCATGAACGTTATTTTGTCTGTGTTTGAAATTATGACAGGAGGGGAGGACACGTGTCTCCATACCCACTCTCCGCTTCCCCCATTGGATTTTGGCTTGTCAATGAAATAACATAATCTTTAGAACAAAGTTTTGAAATTTTTGTAAAAGTTACTTTTGAAATCAAATCGCACATATTTGAAGATTTCATGAAATTCGAAACGTTTACTTTTCTTTGAAAGCGATAGATTGAACAAATTTTCACAAAATGCATCATTAAAATATTCATCATAAGATCCTAGAAGATTCTAATCCTTGAAGAAGAAAAAAAAATTCGGATATATTTTAAATATAATTCAATACATTAAATCGTCCCATTTGAACACATGCCATGATATTAAAAATTCTTAATTTTCCTCTCCTGTCAAGAACGCTCCGGAGTTGCTTTTGAAATCTCTACACGACAGGTGAAGTCTTAAAGAGCTCCAGTAGAATTTGGCCTAGCGAAAACCTTTTTATCTCACTTGATGACTTTTGGAAGAAACCAGTTCAAACTTGTGACAAAACGACTGTTATATCGTTGCTTACAAACTGAATTAAAACAAAATATCTGAATTAATTTATCATTACAAACTTAATTAAAGCAGAATATCTGAATAAATTTCAGATATTTTGAAACATGAAGAGATCTCATCTTTTGTACTTTGCAAATAATATTGATATTTGCTCAATAATAAAAATTGAAAATGAGTGCACTTTTTGGAAAAAGGAATAAAATGTTTTTTTAATTATTTAAATGAAATTTAAAACCCATTGTCTTTTCTTTATTATTATTACTGTTGAACGTATGTGAAAGTTAATAATTGTCCAACCATAATGATATTTCAAATAAAAAAAATAGAATTTTAAAAAAGTTCGATATAAAATTAAAAAAAAAAAAAAAAAATCCATACATATCATAATAGCTGTGTGATTTGTTATTTCATAAATGTCTAATAAAATTTGATGTAATTAAAAGCAATTTTTGTAAGGGGAAAATATTTAAAAAATTTCCGGTTATTTTTCCACCGAAACATTTTTGCATAGAGAAATAACTTAAAGAACAATTCCTGCAAAAATAAAAATAAAAAAGAACTCGTTTGCCCGTTGTACATGATTCAAACGATAATAATTCAAGATAAAAAAAAAAAACCAACGTTTTTAAAAACAACGTTTTATATGGTGGCAAAGCTTATTTAAAAAAATATTGAGATATTAGTTAAAACTTTGTAAAAAACCTCAAATCTCTCTCGTCTTTAAGATCACTCTCTCTGCGAAATTCAATATATCTCCTATAGATGGCGCCAGGTTACTAGTTCTAGGAGCTCTAGCTTAATGGGAAATTGGTTAAATTAATGATCGAAAATTTGATGACACATACACTTACACACACTCCAAGTGAAATTCAGAAAAACGTTTTAAGAAATTATCAGCTTTAAAATAATAGAAATTCAAGCGGAGAAAAATAATAAGGGAAAGATATTTTATTTTTTTAAAGTAACAGGAAAAGTAATAAAAATATATTTTTCCTTGTTTTTATTGATTTTGGTTCAAGTTTTTGAGACAAATAGTATAAAAGGAAAATAACACGAAAGTATTTTGATACTGCATAATAGCAGCAGCTGGTATTTTTGTAGAATATTTGGTTTTTGAAAAACAATAAAGTGAAACAAAAAAAAAAAAAATGTCAGACGCATTAATCTACAGAATGACAAAATAAATGTTAGTATTCTTATTCAAAATAAATATTTTTCTGATTTTAGTATTCTATCGAATGGTTGTTTCTTTTAAAATAAACTTTGAACTCAGAGTATTTGAAATACGTTGACTTTCTTGTGATGTCATTTGACAATGCTGGTTAGTTTATAAAAATATTTTCCCTGTTATTTAAGTAACATTTTATTAAGTTGATCATTTGGCATTACTTGATTAGTAAAAGTAATAAATAGCAATAAATAATAAATTTTTATAACTTTCTTAGTTAGAACTAATTTTAGAGAGTATTACTTAATAAGATCTTACTCAATTTAAAATTCTTTTTTTTTAAACTGAAATTATGTAGAGTACTATAAATTTTAAAAAGTAAATGCCTATTTATTGATATTCTATTTTTTCATCAGATAGATGAAATCGAGAAAGATTTTCCGATTATCAGCTTTTATTTAATAAATAATGTTAGACTTACTGGATGATATTAACTAACCTAAAAAACTAATGTTAGTCTCAACTCACTGAATTCTACTTTTTGTTTCTATTTTTCTAACAATTCAATACAATTAACTTTTACTACTTAATTTATTTATTTATCACCATTTTCGACTTTCTCCGCATCAGAAGTTTTTCTTCCCCTCTAAAAATAATGTTCTTGAGCTTCCAATAAATAGTTCTGGATACTTCTCATTAAATAAATAAATTTGACAGTACACTAGTTTTTGACTATCATATTTAAGGCGTAGCTGTGTGTGTCTATTCCTGGGTACATTGGCCAAGTTGCGCTATAAATGAATGTAACGAAATTTTAGAATCTAATATTTTTCTTTCTTAAATGCACTAAAAAGAAAATAAAAAGCATTCGTATATTCAGTCCATCACTCCATTAGAGTGAAGATACCTTTTTCCCTATGAATTTTATCTTTTTCTGATTTCGAAATATATATTAGTTCTTTTAACTCAACTATAATTTATCCTTTCAGCTGCTCTAATATGCCTGACTCCCACTTAAAAAGATTGTTGACGTCGAACCATCTATTACACAGGTCGCGCGACTGATATATGGTATTTGTGTATCTTTTGAATTCTGAGTGTCAAGTGATTTGTATTTATGCGTTTGATAGAAAATTACTTGGGCTGTACTGAAGTATTCTCGTCTAGACGTTTCCCAAACAAATTTTCGTGAGAATAAATTGTAAATAATGTGGTTTATATATATATATAATTTTTGCCTCCCAATGGGCTATTGTTTTAGGTATGGCGTTTTGGCGTACCAAATTCCTTTTCAATTTTTTATCGTCTGTACAATTTTAATTACATTTAGCTTAAATATATTCAATTTAATAATTTATCGTTTCCTTCAATTTTAATATCGGAAAAGGTTATTATTGACCATTTCTCGTTATTTCATTGTTTACATTAATTTTTATACTTATTGAAATAATACTTATTTTTTTTTTAAAAAAAAGCGCACTTTTGGGTGGCCAAATTTTTTTCCAAAAAAAAAAAAAAAAAAAAAAAAAAAACTTTAAATAAAACTTTTTTTTTTTTTTTAATTTATATGTACTTTCTTTAAAATCGTTTTTAAATGTTGAAAATGCACTTTTTCTTACAAAAATAAATAACGGATTGAGATTTTAAAGATCACAAATCATTTTCAGAGATATTTTATTTATTAAACTGCAAACCACGTACAAACATTTAATTTTAACAATAAATCACTTATATTTCATGTGTTCTTTCATAATATTATCCATTTTCTTCTATATTTCAAACAACATTATTTAAAGTATCAGTAATATATATGAATCTTTAATTATTATATAAATATTCTTGACTTATTTTGTAAGATAAGATGCAGCAAAATCGCAAAAAAAAAAAAACCATTATTAAATTGTACACACACACACACACATACATATATATATATAATTTTTTCTTAATTCATTTTGAATGTTTTTGAATTAGCCTTGGATTATTTTTAATAGTATATTTGGTTTTATAACCATTTTAATAGTATTTTTATAGGGATAGTTTAGTGAATGATTTATTTATTTTCAAAGAAAATTTTGGTTGTAGTGATGCAATTTTGAAAGTGTTTAATACGTATACGAAACCAATTGGAAACCATCTGGTTTAGCATATCAAGTACAAAATATCTTCAGAATATATAGCTGTAATCTTTATCAATATCACGGGTGCGTTTGACAATGTAAATTGGTCTATTCAATTAATCAGTTTTAGAAAACTTAATTTTCCAATCTCTTTTCACAAGTTTATTGCCCGTATGTGAAAGAATAATCCCACTGTACCTAATGCATGTCGTAAGAGGTGACTAAAATGGTATACTGCCCTTTGGAATTATATCAGGGGGCTGGTTCTTCAAGTTGGGGATCTCTGGGGCTTCCCGCTTTATGTAGATACGGGTATCATGACCCCAATACACCCTAGTTATCTTTTTCTTACCTGAGAGGTTTATTGTCTTTAGTAAACTCGGGCGACGCGCCCCCATGCTATCCTCTATTTTCGACCCACCTTGTCAACCAATTTTTTTTAAAAATCTTTTTCAATTTTTTCACACGTCTAGATAACAGCTTTACATTCGCTCACTTACTTTGTTTGGCGCAGCAGGGCTACATCTGTCTTTTGAGCCATTAAAAATACTATCACTCACTCACTCAAAAATTTATTTCATAATTTCTTATTTCAAAAATCGACATTTCTTCTGATACTAATTTTGCGATAAAGCACCCAATTACTCAAGGCTGTCTACAGGGTTTGAAGCTAGCACCTGCTCTGTTTGGAATTTGTATTTTAATTCTATTTTGGATGTTAATTCGGAAAACTTTTTAGTTCAAACTTTTGCGGATAATCTGGTGGTTTTTTCCTCCAGAAATTCCAAAATAAATTTAAAACATGATTCCTTTATTTTTATTAATCCTATTGCTGAACATCTGGCATGAATATGTTAGAGTCCTCGAATGTGAAAACCCTCTTGGTTGTTTTTAGATGCCCGTCAATGGCAGAGTCTTCTGTCGAAACCCTATTATCATTAAAATTTATAAGTGTCATAAATTTTTAGGCATCCTAATTGATTTCCGGCTCTCCTGGAATCCCCACACTATCTTAAAGAATAAAAATTATCTCTTATTACATTTTAATAAGGTTTCCTTCGGCGATTTCAACTTCGAAAATTATAAATTATGGAACTAATCTGTTGTTAAAACTATAACAATCTATGATGCGGAAGTCTAGGGAGGTACTCTGAGCCCCATTCAAATTACCAGGTTAAAACTCCAGAGAATTTACCTTTTAAAAATTACCAAGGCCAATAGGGCGTCTTCAATTGCTGCTTTGCAAGTAATTGTCGGGAATCACCCTATTCATCTTACCCTAAAATTTCATTTTTTTAAATTTCAAATTCCAAAAAAGTTTTATTCAAACTTTTTTCACCTAATTAGTACTATTCCATTCATCTCAAATATTTCACAGAGAGCTGTTCATCCTGATAAACAAATTCTTTTTCTGAACAGATTTTTGGGGCTCTCCGAGTGGGAGATCTACACCGACGGATCAAGGATTGGATTCGCCGTGTGTGTCTTAAATAGGGTCTACAAGTTTAAATTGAATTCTTATAATTCAGTTTTCTAGGCCGAGCTTTTCGGCTAACGGATTTGCCGTATGGTGGGCGTCTCTTCAAAGTTTCGGTTTATTCCGACATTTTATCACCAATATTGCTATTGCAAAGTAACGAAAATAAATCAGTCTTATTTAATATCAGAAAAGAAAAATTATCAACTTATGCTGATTTTTTCTGCTCACTTTGATTTCGGGCCCACTTCTAAGATTATTACAACGATACTGCAGATTCATTTGCAGAACTCACTGTCACTGATGGTGAAGGAATGAATGTCCTTGTCCCTCGGTCTCATATACTTGTAGGTAAGATTTAAAAACAATAATAAGTTTCTCTTTCTGACTGGGAGCTCTGGTGGTCAACTTGTATTACCGAGATTCGGGTGCAGTCCTATATTCCAAGATCAAATTTGAATTTTTTATTTCATTTCAAGTTTTTTTGCACCCTTCTTAAATGGTCATAGTCCCTTCGTTTTTTATTTAAATTGCTTCCATTTGAAAAACTAAATTTTATGTTTCTGTGGCTCTGTTGGAGATGTTGACTATTATGTTCTCTCTTACCCTTTTACCAAAAGTTTTCATTTAAATATCCTGTTGGTGGGTATTTAAATGAAAACTTTTAAGCGAAACCTATTTGGCTGAAGTCCTTGCGTGAAAATCCTGATTTGCATTTCAAGCTTAAATCCTGTATTCTTACGGCTTGTTAAAATAGCCAACAAATTTCTTAATAGTTTTAATTTTAAATATTTCAATTTTTCTTATTGTGGGCTTATAATTATATATCTTGTGTATGTGAGCATATTTTTGTTTAATATTTCATTTATATTAGTTTACGAAACTGTGGACGCTTTTTATGTTGTGCCGTTTAGCCAAATATACGACTCCAGTTATACGTCTTATTTCTGAAAGTAAAAACATTACTTTTAGTTTTTTTTTAATTCTTTCATGTACATTTCTTGCTCTTTAAACACATAGTAAGCATTTATTTATTTTTGAAATTCGAAATTATGTAACATCTAATGTTTTTCTAGTATGTACTATTATATCTCACCATCTATTGTTTGAGAAAAGAATTATTTTTGTCAGTAAATGGTGAGTGCGGGGAGAATAGTATTCGAGGAGGTGGTTGTAGCTCTAAACCCCTTGAGTGAGCCAAGTCACCTCGTGTTGCTTCTAGTGCGACGTTTATAAAACCAATCAATCAATCAAACCAATTCCTTTTGAACACACATTTAGAAAAATTAAATTCTATATTATATAATTTTTAATGACATAACTAATGATGGAAATCTTAGATATGATTTCAATGCGTATCATTCTCTTTGTTGATTGTTATTCACCCCATGATGAATGGTCAGTTGACCCTAGTGACAAGAGAGATCTCAACTCCTGATTTTCGGGAACGATGAAAACTTGTCCAGTGGATCTTTGCTGACGCTTTAAACAACAAATCGAAAAGAGATTCCCCTTCGGGTCAGTTATTAAGTGCTTTTAACTTCTGTCGTTGGTGATGAAGTTTTTAACACAATTTGATTTTTTGATATTGGTTATAAAACTAAAGGAGCTATAAAGGAGTTTCGGTTTCAGACCAAATCTATCTGTTATCTCCCGTGCTTAAAGCCTGCAAGTAGAGGGCTTTATTTTTTGGAAAGGGGTGAGTGTGGGATGTCACACAATCTCCTCAGAGCCGGTCAGATCAGACAAATTTCCGGACGGAGCGGACGTAAGCGAGAAAGTTGAGAATCGCGGGGTGATTGAGTGCTAACTGTAAATTGCACTGATCACCAAGGTAACGCAACAGGAACTGTATTGAATGAATAAACGAAGCTGTTAATGTTATTAAAAGTGTGTCTGACCTCATATGAATTTTAAGGGAAAGTAAATAGATAAGTAAGCTACAATAAGTTAGTAATAAGTTAATAGCTAAGCAAGCTACTGAAAGGAATGACAGTTTGTAAGAAATAAAGTGATGTGATTTATGAGTTCTAAAGTAATAATAAGCTATATTTGTAAATTGTGATAAGGAAAAGTAGTTTAGCTAAATGGTGAAGAATAAGGAGAACCTTAAGTAAGGGTTAAAGAAATAGGGAAGGAGAAAAAGTTTAAGTAGCTTTGTTTTGTGCGTAAAAAAAGATTTTTAATATATTTTAACACATTCCCGGACTGTACAGTTATAACAGTCATCTCATCGGTGCGTACACCCTTGTGGTGACCGTGTGTGAAAGAAGTCCCACATCAGCTCCTGCATGTCATAAGAGACGACTAAAATGGGTACTCAGTGTTTTGGTGTATAGATGAGCACCCTGCCCCTGGAGATTGCATAGGGGGACTGGCCCTCCAGGTCGACTTGTCTTCTTCATGTATTGACTGGCATCAACAATCCGAGGCACCCTAGTAATCTTTTTCTTGCCCAAGGAGTTTACTGTCTTCGGTAAACACGGGTGACGCGCCCTGGGATACCTTAACAATAATACTTCTCTATTTTTGATTCTCCTTCTTTTAAACCAAATTTGTATCTTTTTTTTTTTTTTCCTAACGTCTGGATCCTAGATTTACCTTGCTTGGCACAGCATGTCCACATCTGGCTCTTGTGCTATCAAAGTACTATCACTCACCCGTCCGTAGGTAATAACGGTAGGAACCGTCACTTCATTCAATAAATAAACGACGGCTTGAACAGTCACGATAGCATATGTAAACATAAAAAAACTTTCCTATAAGGATACTTGTCAGTGTTAAAAAGTTATTCAAAGAAGGCATAGTCCTAGTCGTGTTGCTTTTCAGAGCGACTTTTACAAACATTCATTATTCGATAATGGAACACGCAGTCTGAACCACGAGCAAATGGCGATATTCCAGTGACGGGAGTTGAGTCTTGTCAAGTTTTGTTGTCCCAACGTGTTACATTTCTTAAAGAAGGGTTGATGCATCTGTTGAGGCTGAATATTCTCCCGTTGAGATAATATAGAAGTTTTGGAGGGGGAGGTGTCGTTCTCGTCACTTGACCGAGGTTCAAAATTAGGAGGTCCATCGATAGTAGTCCTCGTGTTGCTTTTTAGTTTTTATTAACGTCGCACTAGAAGCCACACGAGGGCTATTGGCGACGGACCTCGTAATTTTGAACCACGGTCAAGTGACGAGGACGACACCTGAGCTGGCACCCCCTCTCCTAACACCCACACCACGCCAACGGGAGGACTTTGGGCCCCGAACAGATTTAACGTGCATCAGCCCCGGCTACACGGCGGGTCTTTGGTGGCCAAGGATCGAACCCGCGACTGAACGAAAACCGCCAGTCGCTATCCACGACCTTGACCACTAGGCTACCGCGGCCCCCGGGCAAGGATCGAACCCGCGACTGAACGAAAACCGCCAGCCGTGTTGCTTTTTAGAGAGAGAGCGACGTTAATAAAAGAATCAATCATGCATGCCAACCTAACAAAACACGAATGGGCAGTAATACTGTTGGCCTTTGTTGCTCTATTTCCCCATAAAAACCAATCAATACTATTGTCTGGGGTGATCAAAGAATGTCTGATTAGCCACCCAAAAAGGGGCTATTGTTTTAGTTGGATCACTTTTCGTGTACCACATCACTTTTCAATTTTTTTATCGCTTGCTTCAATTTTAATTACATTTGTTTAAATATATTCAATTTAATAATTTATCGTTTGCTTTAATTTTAATTACATATAGATTAAATATATTCAATTTAAAAATTTACTGTATCCTTTTAATTTCAATATCGGAAAAGTATTGATTGTCCCTTTCTCGATATTTCACCTCGTTTACTTAAATTCTTATATTTAATTGAGTAATTTAATAATAATTATAAAAAAAAAATAACACCTTGGGTGGCTAAATCTGTTTGTTGCAAAACTTTGCAAGGAATTTTTTTCATTTTTATTTTTGAAATGTTTTAAGAAAAAGTCAAAAACAAAGTTCTTTTGACATATTTTTAGTAAAGGTCAAACCTGTTTATTTTTAGTCAAGACCAAGTGAAAATAGAGACAGGAAAGAGAAAATTAAAGTTTGTTAAATGTTCATTTATTTCATCCAATCCCTTTATATAATGTATTTTAGTATAAAGTAGTGTTTAAATAATTTTATATAAATTCATCAATGTATAATAAGGCAGTAACAATAAACTTTTTTCATCGGAACGAATTAACCATTTTCCCTTTACTTTTCATGGGAAAAAATTGTTTGGTTTCTATCCAAGGAACTGCAATGAATTAAGGTCACATGTGGAGTGAATAATAACGTGTGGACAAGAACCATATCTGGTTTAACAGCGCCAAACATTTTTTTTAAAAAAGAAAAACACATTAAAAATAACCGATAAATGAAATACAATAATTGATAAAAACAAATATAAAACAATTGAGTTAAAATCTCAAATATGATGTAAAAAGCCAATTTTATGTTTAAAAAAGTAAATAAGTTACGATGTGTTTTTCCGTCACCAAATCGGACAGAAGAATTTTAAAAGATAATACGAAGATGAAACCCTGGATAGAACATGTGCGGAGGTACCACTGTTTCTGAATTTTAGAGATTTCATGTAACCACATTTTTTACTATTGTTTAATGCAATTATCGTTTGTTTTAGTCATAAATTTTGTGTCAAAATATAGGGTTGATGGATTTCCAGGATCACATAAGCTTTGCAGCTTTTGATCTGCGAATCTGTAGGTTTTTGAATGTTGCATCGGCTAAACCTTGCCCAGAACTGTATATTTTATAATATTAACGAAGAAAATTTACACTACAATTTAAAAGGGGGGAAAAAAGATAATTGAAGAAACACATAAAGAAAATTAAGGTAAGGGTAGTAGCACGCCACTGGAGGCTAGGCTAACTTATGCTTCCAGCCAATGGAAGTAGCAGCATGTTATGTCAATGGATAGGAGAAATAATTAATATTAGTTTCGAAATTTCTATTATACAGTGTATACTAAAAATATTCCCGTAAAATACCAACTTAAAAACAAATTGTACGTGTTATTTTATTTATTTATTTATTTTAAATTTTACCATCTGCTTATAACGTTATCGCTTTTCTCGAGTTCCAGTTACGTAATAATAAAGTGTCAAATAGTATTCTTAGAAAATGAATTTATCGCGCTTATTTAAGTTTATTTTGAATTTCAGCTCATGAAAGATATAAAAGAGTTTTGTGGACATAAATATCCAGATGATGCTATACCGAGAAGAATGTTACATTAATTCATTCGATGATTTCGTGCAACAAGTTAGGGTGGGAGACAAGCCCAAGGTGAAAATTCAGCTTAGCCCAACCACTTGGTATGATTTTAAGAAATGGCAACAATCACAAGGGTTGTCATCATAGAGCAGAGAAAACAGGATTGCAACATTTGGTGAAATATTGCAAAAAAAAAAAAAAAAACGTCTCCAAGGCTGGTTGGTCTAAACTGCATTCAAACTAAATCCAGGATTGGAAAAGTGAAAGTTTTTACTCCAGTGTATGCAAGAAACTTAACGAAGGATATTGCAATCTCCTCTTGAATCCATCAGACATTTGCCACAACAAACGTAGAGTCGGCCTTCTCTTTAAAGGGCCTGAGTGCAAGAAACCATTTGAGGCCTTAAATTTTTTAAGTAAAAAAAAAAAAACTACACACACGAACATATATTATTAATGTATGTTTATTTATTTCGTGACTTTGTTTTTGATAATACATTTTACATAAATATTTGCTTATTCTTTGGAATTAGGCATAAATAAAAAAATATATTTTTAAAAAAAATCCAAATGAACTTTCTCTGGTACTGAGGTCTCACTTAAAAAAGTGTTGTTTGTAGCAGTTGGAAAGAAATATTTTTATATTTTAATGTAAAAAGAAAACTGAAATAGATAAAGCAAGATAAAAGTTTCAAACCTGAAAAAGATTCACCTTCCTGTCCAGAAACTTTTTTTCTAAATTCAGTATGACAATAATATGTATTTTCCAAAACTAACTAATAAGGCAATAAAAAGAAAAGAAAACTATAAAAAATTATATTGAATTATTTTTGTGGCCGGAGGAGGAGCATTTTTAGAAATAAATTTGTGACTGAAAAAGATCCACTGTTATTTCCCAATCAATTACACTTTATTCCTGCATGAATTTCAGAAACAATGAGGAGTTAATCATAAAGTTTAAGTAAGTTTAATTTCAGGGGGCATTTATGATTAATAGAATGCATAGTTCAACCGCAATATGTCTATTAAGTAGAAATAAAATTTAAGTATACAGTTTAGTTTTGACATAAAGTATACACATTTTGTTCTACAAAACTAATACTAATTAAATATATTTATGTAAACTGTTAAATAATAATCCTTAGAGTGACTGCTTTTATAAATTAAATTTGGACATCATC
>BMAW01061644.1:30563-145601 GCA_019974015.1 Nephila pilipes
AATCTGTCAGAGCCCATACAAAGTATTACTTTTGAGAGAATTAGCAAGCTTAACATTATTGAAAATACTGTGACTGTTATTACAAGTGCTACTCAATAACTGTGCAAGTGCTATGTTTCCTGAATGTGCTGTTAATCTGTCCAAATGTTACTTGTGTTTCAATTCTCCTGAATATTTGTGAATAAAAGGTCATTTGCAAACATCCTCTCATAATGGACTGAACTAATAAACTATCAGAACTGTTATATATTTAAACTATATTACATATTTCATTGTTCTAAATAAGTACAAATCAAAATTCAATTAGATAAACCTGTAACAAATGTAATGCACAAAGTACAAGAACAATAACTGCTCAAAGTGAATAGTAATTTTTAAAAATCAAACTGATTATATATACCTCATGTGGCATTTCCACAACAGCAGCCCAATATAGGGATTCCTCTGGATTTTCTTCATGTTTAATGGGATAATGACTAATTTCCTTTGGGCATAAATCTAAATTTCCAACTCTGTTATCAACTGTTATACCATTTTTATGTACTACCTTAAACCCAGGAGCAATACCACCAAAATACTTTTCCCTAAAAAAAATTTACAAAATCAATTCATTAGATTTAAAGCACATTTAGGAATATTAAGTGAAAATAGTTGATCTCTCCATAGTTTATAGCCTAATTAGTTTAACAGACAATATAGCAATTGCCCAAATACACACTAATGAGACTGAGGTGAAAACATCTGAATATGCAATAATACGAGTAAAGTATTTAGTCTGAATAAAATGATTTTGAGGTTGTGTGAAAAATTTATTCCTATAATTAATAGTAAATACAAAATATATTCAATTTTTCCAGTACATAGTTAAAGAGACACTCTTAAAATCAACACAGATTAATTATTTTCTTGATAATGATAAGGGTTTTTATAAGATCAGTTCATCTTATCACACTAAGACAAGGCAAATTGATTAAATGGAAAAATCTGACAAAAAAATTTTGAGAGCAACACATTTTAAATTTCATATGGCAATAGATGAAAATATGGATACTATTAATATAATTAAAATTTCTATAAAAATTATTCATGATACAAGATCAATAATTCCTATCAAACGATATAATATTATTGAAGAAATAGCTTTTGTTATGTCAGTAAAAGCGGCAACTAAATGAAGACATGTATTACGCAGCCGAAAAAAAAACGTTACAGTGATTTTCTAAGTCCTTCATATGAAATCTAATTTAGTTACTGATGATGTAATTGCTGATCAAAATTTATGACTGATAAATTATTACTATATAAAAGATTTGATGATTGATAATATTGCACAGATTATTATTAAGAGTGTAAATCTCACAAGAGCAAAATCCTGGAATTAATCATTTAAATTACACAAATCTAAAAAGTATTCTAAAAGGGATTGTTAATTCTTGAAATTTCAAAATGAAAGGAGAAGGAAAAAAAAAAAATGAAATAAATGTTAATAACATTTTTATCCACTATAATTATGTTGATAAAATTGATAAAAGAAAACACGTTGCATGCAGACATACATTACATCATTAGCTTAAACAATATTTAGAGAGGAAAAGAGAAAAGTTACATTTACTAAAGCTCTTGTATAACACCATAAACATAATTTAAATAATTACAATAAGGTGATGAATTCTGTGTCAGGCTAGAAATCAGAATAAATATTGGAATGTATTTAAAAACTACTTGAAATAACAGTGCAAGTAAAATTTGAATTGGTACAGGATGAAAAGAAATGAAGTTAGCAAATGCAATATAGAAAGATAGATGTATCTAGATTCAAAACTATTTGATGACTGATTGCTTTAAAAATGTATGCACATGGACTAATATAAATCGCTACTAATTTCAAGAATTAGTTAAATATATGAATGCTAACTTAAAAGGACATCATATACTCTTAGACTGTTTATTTATATCATTCTAGGAACAACATGAAGGCCTATTTATGACAGACTGTAATTTTAAATCACAATCAAGTAATGAGGACAGCACCTAAGTAGGCATATTTTTTTAAATTTACACACCACACCCAGAAGAGAATACAACTCTAACAAATCTATTATGCATTATTTACATTACCCATAAGTCTTTGGAAAAACAATTCCAAAATCTGCTATTCTTCACTTATAAGTTCATTACTCTAAAAACCAGTTACTATGAAACCATTTATTTTTCAGAAATAAGATTATTAAGTACAGATAAAATGTTGAAATGATTCATATGTACAATGAAATCCAACATTAAAGAAATTTTAAAACATTAATAACAAAACAGCAATAAAAAGTTTGAATATCAGATTTAACATTTTTAGTAGACTTTTTTGTTTTAAAAAGTAAAACACGTCTTCAAGATGAAAATGAAACTACAGCAATCTCATATTAAATAGTTTTATGTAATTTGGCATACAGGATGAAAATAGTCCTGAGAACAACATCAGATTTCTAATTGATTACTAATTTTGAACAACAGGATAATCAAGTTACAGCACAGCAAATAAAATCTGCTAAGCAAGAGATTAAGAAACTAAATGCCAGGTTGATTAAGAATTGGTTGATAAAATAATAAACATATATATATATACTACATTTTAAGAATTTTTAATTTATACTACAGATTAATTTAATTTATACTTTAATTAAGAATTCATACAATTTAAGATCTTTTATTAAATATTTTTAAAACCAGCAAACCATTTATACATTGTAAAAACAGCATAATCATAAATTCATTTTTTCAAATTAAACAGTTACTTTGTAATTTATCACAAATATTTTTTAAGCAGAAAATTCATTTTTATAGATTTTCAAAATTATATTAATACTATAACTCACCATTCACTTATTTCATAGCTTAGTAATCATGGTACTACAGCATATTAACAAGGTCAGACTGTAGTTCCAAAAATATTGAAAATCATGTGCAAACAATACTACTTCAAAACAAATATTTTCAAACACTAGGTAGACAAAAAATATTGCCTACACACTAATAAATAAAATGTTTACAAAGATAGAAAAAAGGAACAATATTTTTAATGCATTTTTAAAACATTGACATTAGCAATAATTTGAACACAATGAACAAATATTTAAAGATAAAAATTATGTTTTTCATATTAAAATGAATGTAAATTACCATAACATTTCATGAACGTATCTGCCCTGATCCTTTCCTTTCTTGACATCATATGCAAAAGCAAAGACACGGGCTCCCATACCATTTCTGTCAACTTCCACATATGCCTAAAAGACATTAAAATTTCTATACTATGAAAATATATTATGATAATTTCTGATATTTATATATATATAACGTCTGAACTATGTAACTGAATACTTAACCCTATATTACACTGCAAACTGGAGAAATGATAATGTTGCAGAGCTTTCTTCCAAATACACATTTTCACTAAATTTTTACAAATACTTTTCTTTTTATTGAGCACACACACCAGGTTAAACTCATTACTATGTTAGTCACAATTTCATGCACCCATGAAACTTCTTGAAACAATTGATTACACGTAAAGGACCAACATCGAACTTCCTCCAACAATTACCCATGAAATATATATCTTCAATTTTTCCACCCTCAAGTCACTTAGTTACAATGATGGTGTGTACATAAAATTACAAACTTGCAGGTGGCCATTGAATTATCAATTCCTAATGCAGAATAAGAATTCTAACACTGTTCAAAACCTATCTCATTATGATTTGTATCTAATTACATAAGTTGACATTTATTCTTGATAACATTAAGAATTCAAGAGAAAGTAAAGTTTTTTGGCACAAGAGCTAGATATCGTTATGTTGAGCAAAACAAGATTTAACTGTGGTCTAGATGAGAAGAAAATGAAGAAAAGACACAAATTGGTTGATAAGAAGGAGGGTCGAAAATAAAGAATCGCTATGGTAACTGGCAGGAAGAGGGTGAGTCACCCATGTTTACCAAAGACAGTTAAGAATTCAAGAGTCTGTAACATGGGCCTACTCTTTCTAGGCAGAAGTGTACAATATTTGTATTACCCATGTAGTTTGAGTTGATGAAAGAAAATATTTTCAATAACTTCATTATTTAGAATACATTTCTGAATATGGTGAATAAATTCCCATAACATTTTCCTCCAAGAACAGTTTTTGAGAAACCAACTTAAAAAATCAAGTGTGTGTTCTGCATCAAATATATCCAACACTGTTTCTAGTAATTTGAGTATATATATATAACACATCAAACAATAACTCCCGAGACTAACCCAGAGATGGCCCTCGTAGTAAACCAGTAACCAGGTCTTTCTAGAGTACTAACCTTTGCTTGAAATGTGTCAAAATTTTAAGTCGATCGGACCAGAAACAGCTGAGTTATCGAGGTTGGAGTAAAGTCGTTTTGTAGTTTGTTTAAAAAATGGAGAAAACCGAGTTTCGTGTTCTGATAAAACATTGTTTTTTAATGGGTAAAAACACCGTGCAAGCGAAACAATGGATTGAAAAATGTTACCCGGACTCTTGTCCATCAAAAGCAACGATTTGTCGGTGGCTTGCCGAGTTTAAACGTGGTCGTACCGACACAAATGACGCGGAACGCTCGGGTAGACCTGTGGAAGCCATTACACCGGAAAATGTGAGTGAAATGATAAAAATTATGATGAAAGATCGTAAAGTGAAGCTCCGTGAGATTGCTGATATGACACAGATATCATATGGAAGTGTATTTACTGAAAAAGGTTTTTTGAAGTGAAGTGAAAAAGGTTTTTTCCAAGTGGGTGCCGCGATTGCTTTCGATGGAACAAAAACAGCAACGAGTCGATGATTCAGACAGCTGTTTATCGCTATTTACTCGCAACAAAAAAGATTTCTTGCGGGGGGGAAAATGGGGGGAAACAAAAAAAAGATTTGGAAAAGCGTTGGAACGATTGTATCACCCTAAAAGGTGATTAACAAAAGGTGCTATGTTGATGAATAAAAAAAAATTTTGCAAAAAAAATGTTGTTTTCAATGTTAGACTCGGGAGTTATTGATCGATGTGTTATATATAGTGTTCATCTTTTAAAGGTTAAAAGGTGCTAATAACTACAAAAGAATTACAATTTTCATTATAAAATACAGTGCTAATCGTTTCCCCCTTCCAATATGACATGAAAATCTTTAATTATTTCATATTACTCTTGTAGTTTAAAATGAAATATAAATATTAAAATGCAAGTATAAAACTATATTAATTTTAATCTAAGAGTGTAACAAAAATGTAGAAATGTAATTTCAAATTATCAATGAAAATGCTGAATTTTAACAAAATAGTTTCAATTTCAATGAAAATTTATTAATTCATGCATAGTATCAAGTTTTAGGTTAGTTACAAATAATAGATCACATGTATAACTTTTTTTAAAAAAATTTGTTTTCAAAAGGTAATTAAAATTTTCAATATATTTCGAGTTTGACAGAAAGATACTGCTAAACGTTTTCAATAAAAAGTTTCAAAATAGAAGAACTTAAAAACATAAAAAAATTAGCACAAAATTAAAAGTTTAATTTACTAAACAGCATTATATGTTGAAAAATATAAATATTTAATAACATTTTTTGGCTGGGCTTCAGTATCGTCCACATAAATTTTTCGTCAAAAATTTCGCCAATTTTGGTGATAAATGATAGAATGTGGCAACCCATACCACATTCCATTGAATGGCATTCGACCAATTGCTGAATGCCATTTTTGGTCAGTTTTATCGAACATCATTACACTTGGTCATTTTTACGATGATCACACTAAAGACGTGTGTTACTTTGAAGTAAGTTTTTTCCCCACCTGGTCATAGCCTAAACCTTTGGAAAGTGTCACAGTTTTTAAGTATCATGGAATCCTCGAGAGAAAATTTAAGGCGAGAGTTTTCTAATAAGTGATAAAGTTTGGGAAAGGAGGGTACAACTAAAAGAAATTTTATGTATGAGTTGATCGAGACATTATGAACTTTTAAGGGGATTCTTAATGTACTGCAGTTTGCTTCAGGATTGGGTTTCTTGTAATAAGTGTTTAATTCCATGCGGGTTAGTTTCTAACAAGTGAGTGAATGTAAAGTTTATTGGCACAAGAGCAGATATGGCTATGCTGCGCCAAACAAGATTAAACTGTGGTCTAGACGAGAAGTTGAAAAGAAGGAGGGTCGAAAATAGAGAAGGATCACTAGGGTATCCCGGGAGTGCGTCACCCGTGTTTACTAAAGACAGTAAACCCCATGGGAAAGAAAAAGATCACCAAGGTGCCTCAGGATCATGATGCCCGTAATTACCTAAAGAAGGCAAGTCCCTGAGGTCCCCTGATATAATCCCCAGGGGCAGGGTGCCCGGCCATACCCCCCAGACACTGGGTACCCATTTTAGTTGCCTTTTACGACATGCATGAGCTACAGTGAGACTATTCTGTTATCCCTGGTCACCCCACGGGTCTAGTTTCCAACAAAGAATCATCAAATGGGAGTATCTGGAAGTGTAACAAGTGTAGGGCAGAGAAATGCATTAGGGTTGTATCTTGGTTCTCATGAAGTAAATTAAATTTAAGGAAAAAAAAAAAAAATTTAACATGGGAGTTAATTAAGAGTACAGCGTTGAGCAACATAGAAAATGATTTTGGCTTTTCTTCAGCAACACTAGCGGATTGGCGTCAATTCGTTCATGAACAATTGTTAGATCATGTCGAATTGACATCAAACAAAATTGGTGGGATAGATAAAGTTTAGAAGTTGACCGATCTAAATTTGGCAAAAGGAAATATAACAGTGGGTCAATGTTATTGAAGGTCAATGGGTTTTCGGGGTGTGTAGAGTACGATTTGGGAAAGGTGTTTTTGGTTGCGATACGAGATTGCACTCCAGACACATTAATTGGGTTGATCAAAGAATGAGTAGAGTCGGGGACTACAATAATTTCTGATTGTTGGAAGGGATATAATCATGAAGTGTTGAATAAGGAAAGGTTTAATCATTTAATAGTACACCTTTTTATAAATTTTGTTGACCCAAATACGAGCGCTCACACTAATACGATAGAAAGCATGTGGTGGCATGTAAAAACACTGTTTCCTACATATGATAGGCAAAATGATGAGGTATGATGAATGATGATACATGTTTTTATTCAGTGAGGTATATTTGCGAAAAAAGTTGATATGCCAGGAAAATTAATTTGTGTAATGCATTTTTTGAGATAACTAAGATGTAGATTGGGAAAATTTCAGCAATAAACTTTAGAGGATTTTCGTTGTTTAGGGATTGCGGACATTTTATTCCTTTTGTATAAATTTTTTTTTTTTTAAAAAAAAAGTGATAAAAAGTCAAGGAAAAAGTTTTAAAATGTAGCTTTACTCTTAAGGATACCTGGACATGCGAGGAATTTTTAAAAATCATAATTTAGGTTCCATTTTAAAGAAAGCTAGGCTATTACAAAACATGGTTCCAAATTTTTTATGCTTTAATTTTTTTATTTTTTACATTATGCACAGAGTGAACCTTTAATATATTTTTTTCTCTCTAAATAATAGCTTAATTTTAAGAAATCATTTTTTATATGAAAAAAAGAAAAAATTAACTAATTTTATATAAGAAATATTATTTTTAGAAATGAGATACCTAAATGCAAATATATTTGAAAAATCATATACATAAGACTAAAAAGGAGAGAAATATTTGGACCAAAAATTACTTTAAAAGTTCAATAAAATGACAAATATCATTATTAGTCACATGTACGAATAATTTTTAAAACACAAAATGTCCCAAAAAGGAAGAGTTTTAAATTCAGCATTTTATTATCACCCTCATGTCCTAGTACCTTTAAAAATGTCTACAAATTTGTAATAATGTAATGTAAGTGTATACCTAATCAACAATTATAATAGTTTTTAACCTAAACACTGTTATTACATATTGTGGAGTGACACGTGAAACAAGGTTCTCGCCCTTCATTCTGGAAATTGTGCATTAAATATTATTGTACATGTTAATAGTTTCACAATTTTACATTCCTAATTTAATCATGGATTAGTTCTCAAAACTGTGGATAAGCCTTAAATTTTTTTTTATTTTTATTATCAACGATTTCTGGGTGAAAAAAAATGGCTGTCACTTTCGAAAAATGGAGTTCAGTCAGAAATTTTGATGGTAGCCTCTTTTCAAAACACGGTACCTGGAGCTGTTGGCGAAAAAAAAAATGGTGTCCAATTTGGCAGGTGCGCAATACTAAAGCTGTTCTCATTTCTTAGAAAATAGAATATTTTTCGAAACACATTTGCGACATACACATTACATATAAACTAAATTGTTACAGTTAATTATACAATAAGTTAAAAGATGGGTGATTTTTTTTTTTTTTTTTTGCTTCTGCTATTAGACATCATGGTCTAATAGGAATTTAATCTCTAGCCATGATGCATTTATTTTTTCCTGCATGTGGTGTTAATAAAGGATTCAGATATCACTGTTCTTTTAATATCTTATGTTTTCATGAAATAAGTTCTGATTTTGTTTGTTTTTAGTTTGATCTTTTGATTTCATAGGATATAGAGCAACAAAAGCCTTTATCCTATTGTTTTAAGCTACAAATATTTGTAATGTTGCATTTGTAAAATTATATAATACATAAATTATATGTTCCATGCAAAAATTCAAATTCCATATCAAAATGTATTTTAGTCTATTATAGTTATATTCTAATGTCATAATCTGTACAAAATATTAATTTTTAAACATAATGAAAACATTTTCTTTTTATTTGAGAGCATGGTGCTTCTTATAGATATTTAATTGTTTTCTATATATCATTTTGTACTTAAATAACTTTGGAGTTTGTTGTATTTTTAATGTTCCCAGCAATTTTGTACACAGTAATTAGACTTGTTATCCATAATAAACATACCTCAAATATATACCTAATTATTTAAAAGTAACAGGGTGATAAAATAAGAAGTTTGAATATATTATCCTATTCTACTTGGAATATATCATATTTCATATTTAAGTAATATATTAGATTCTATTACCCGATTGTATGTTTGACACACAAATTTTATAAGCAAATCCATATAAAAAAAATCTAAGATTTGCTGGCTTTGGTAAATTCTTAATTTAGCGTACTTTTTGGCGCGTTTTTAAAATCGCACCAAAGTGGCACCAAATGCAGAATTCTCAAAGTCGTAATCGAGATGGCGTTTTGACCGTTGGTCAAAAAACATGTTAACTGTGAAATATAGAAAAACATGAGCCGAATCGGTAGAAATGTTAAAAAAACGGCGAATTTTATCCGATAGACAAAAAACGTGAGAATTAAAATTCAAATATGTATAGTATAATATAATATAAATAAAAATTAAAATTCAAATATATATAGTATAATATAATATAAATAAGAATTAAAATTCAAATATATATAGTACAATATAAATAAGAAATAAAATTAAAATATATAGAAATAGAATAAATCAATCATCAGAATAGAAACGAGATCCCCTTTTAAAGTAGGGTTACCACAAAAACAAGATTTTTATGACTTTTTTGGATGGGTTACCAAATTGGCAATTTATCGCCTTTTTGAATTTTTCCCATCCGCCAAGAAGTACGCTAATTTAAGATCCACCCCTGGCTTTTATCAGTAATATTTGATAACCTTCAGTTTTGTTATAACTTGCCACTAACAAGATAAAACTATTACATGCATTATTACCTCCCAAATTAGATTTAGAAAAAATGACAATTAAAAGTGTTTTTAAAAAATTTTTGGTACTTTTCTATTTTGCTGGCACAAATCTGGCAAGCAAGCTTTATTGGCAACAACGCACAGTATACACATAAAAAAGATATTACATTAGACATCCATTTTATCATTTTTGGCGGCTTCATCGCCTGCACTGGTGAAATGGAGAAGTACCAAATTTCTCAATAAAAATTCATCTTTAAACTATAATATTTCAGCAAAATACAAAATAAAGAAACATTTATGAATTACTGGAATGGTCATAACACTACCAGTGTCAATAGAAAGAAAGGGGGGGATTTATTTTTTAAAATACAAAAGAAATATTCATTAATAAAAAAAAAACTTACTTCCAAAAGATGATTCTGCAGTAATGAAATATCTTGCTTGTCCAAAAGTGTGTATTTTAACTAGAAAAATATCAGTTAATTAAAAACAAAGAAAACATTCTTATATTAGTGACAACAGCTCTAAATAAAGTAAGGTACTTCTCAGATATAGCAGTGCCTGACAATGAATCGCCAAGTGAGTAAGAAATATCACCAAGGTACATTACATTTCAAGATAAGCTTCACAAGTTTAGTAATAATCTTTGACTTAATCGTAATTTGATGGATGCTGCTATAACAGAAAAGTACCTACAATAATAATAACTGTCTCAAATAAAGCAATTTGTTAATCATTTAATTTTATGGATAATTCACACTTACAATGATTCACTAAAATTGATTAAAAAACAAATTACACAACAGAAAAGAATAATTTAAAATAATCCTGTTTCACATATTTTAAAAATTTCCTTTTCAGTATTCAATTCAGTGTACAAATAGGCAATGTTTACTACAATATAACTAAAAAAACCATCATTCTCTCTGCTGTATATTAAAATTAGTGTACATAAACATGCATATTGTTGGACAATAATTACAGTTATAGCATTAAAAATTAAACTTTTAAAAATTAAACTTTGTACATATTATAGTTCGTTAAAAATTTAAGTTTATCCATAGTTATATATATATATATAACATAAAACTAAAAATGCAATGGCAAAGGATATTTGAAAAGCTTAACTTATTTAAAATGGCCATCAAAATCAATACATGCTTACAATATTACATAAAATATTTTTTCCTTTTCCTATTTTTGCAAAAAAATAAAATAAAATAATTAAAAAATAACATTATACGTGAATATAATTATTTACAATAGAATTAAAATTTACAATGAAATTTTAGTACATTTTGGAACAATCTTTCCAACTTAAGACACACCCAAATTCAGATACATTTGAACATTAAGAATCAAAAGATTTTTAATAAATATAAATATCAAGAATTGTTCACATTTTTTTTTTTAAAATAACTGGTTAATTTATGTTTAATGTGTGTTTTAATCAAGTGTTTAAATGTTAAACAAGAGAGAAATTCACAATTTCATTTATATTGAACATACTGATTTCTTAACTGATCTGTTTTGAGACACCGAAATCTAGGTATTGAGAAAGATGCTATGTTGAACTTTTTACTAATGAATACGTGAATTTTGTAACAAAAAAGAATCGAAAAGAGATTAACATAAAATAACAATAATTGTTTAAAATTATTCGAATGAAAAACTAATAACTTAAAATTAAATATTTTAGCTGCCAAATTTTATCCCTCGATCAATAAAAAACATCGAACTTTCTGTACATAATGTAAAGCAAACAGAACCAAAATTTATTACTTATAGCAAACACGTTTTCAAGATTTTAATGAGCATGTGCTCAGAACAACTGTTCGACAGTTTCAATGCATTTTTTTTTTTTTTAAATCTCTAGTATGAGATATAAATTTAAAATTCACAAATTGAGTTATACATCTACATGTGAACTTCACAAAAAATACTATTCAATATATTGTAATGAGTTCCATCTTAAATCTCAGTTATAAGTCTACTCATTTATTAAAGAACACTCTGAACTAACACTAATTTAAAAAAAAAAAACATTTTATAATAGAATACTATAATTTTATTTTCAAGCCGTTCAAATTCTTACTTTTCCAGCTGCTGGGCCCAAAATTACTAAACCATACAAAAATCCTTGAACAGAAGATTCTTCAACTTTCGTTTCGAACTTCATACGGCCACTTACTTTACTCGTTCTACAACTAATTCCAACTAATAATAAGGCACTGCTTTCTAAATTTCTTTTCTAAAAGAATTACTGAATGCTCCGCTTAGACTAATTCCGAATAAACAGGACATATGCTTATTTCATGGTCGGCAGCACGCATTGATCTGCTATTTATCAACCTGAGAAATAAATTGCTATTGAACTCTTTACTTCCAGAGTGCCGCCATCTATCAAATAACTTATTTTAACTTAACGGTTAATGCCACAGCTGAATACAAATAAAAAAGAAAAAAAAAGGCATTACGTGTTCTTTAATTTCCGTGCAGGTGCACTTAAAATGATTCAGTGTTCTCTATTTTCATTTTTAAATTAGCCTCAAAAGACATTTTAATAGACTTAAATGCATTAAATGTTCTGATCATTTTCTTCTCTCTTAAAAAGATAACATATCCTGAATTTTATTTTTTTCCCCTCAGTTTATTGTGATTGATAATTGAATTGATAGAAATTTTTTAAGAAATTTACTAAATTTTTTTTTTGTTTCTTATGAAAATATTTGCCTGCTAGATTCAGATATATAAAATTTCAGTGAATTTGACTGGATATATTCAAAACCATACTTTTTATCTAAGTACCTGATTCAGGACTAGTGAGGGGACACGTGGGCACATAGGCAGTTAGCGGATCAAGGAAAGGTAATGCCGGTATTCAACAAAGACATCGATCTCGTATGATCCGATTCTTCAGATGTTTAAAAAGAAATTTCAGAATAATTAAAAAAGTGGTGTAGTGGGGGAAAAAATAGTACAACATTTTATTTACACCATCGCATGTGATGTAACCGAAAATATGGAGCTCTAAGGCTGACTCCAACATTGGAATGTTAATTTCTCTATTTGGCGATCTTGGCACGTTTCGAAAATCCTTCAACCCCTCTAAGTATAAATTCCCTGTAAAATTTATCCATTTGTAAAAGAAGAAAGAAAATTTGCTGAAGAAAAACTAAGCAGTATCATCAAATAAATTAAATAAGACGCAAGAGATTTCAAAAAGGAGATTTAAAGGTTGGTGACTTAATCATATATGAAGAATTTCTGTATCCCGTTACAAGAAAATTTAGTCCTCACTATTCAAATGCCTTGATGGGATTAAGAAAATGTTCAAATGAACTATTTGAAATATATAGACCCAAATCACTCAATTAAACACAGACAGTTTGTCCGTTCAATTCATTTAAAGCCTTTTCATCCATCTAAACATTTTGAAATAAATTATCTTCAATACGTACTCAAAATATGGAGAATAGGAAATCAATGCGGGGGGGGGAGGGACATTATATAACATAAAAGTTACTGAGTTTTACTTATCAAAACCTTTTCTTTCTTTTTTTTGTGAAGAGGATTAAAGTGAATGAGTATTATAGAATGTTTTATGATAAGTGATATTTATTATTTTATTTTTGTGAAATTGAAAACTGTTATCATCATTGTTTAACATTTTAATATGGTTCACTATTTCATTTAAACAAATTGGTAATTTTTATAGTTATTTTTTTCTGTTTCAATATAGGTAAGAAATGCTTGAAGGAGAAGTTACCAATCCATGTTTCAATGTCAAAGTGTAATTTAGTTACTAAGGGGGTGACCCTAATTTATTAATGCTAATTATAATATTTTTGTAACCGAGAAAAATGAACAAAAAGAAAATTACATCATATTATTTTCTCTCTATCGAGCTTTTCCCTTTTAATTAATTGTTTTATTTATTACTAATTGAATTTTATTTTAATTTTGTTTTGAAATTGGGAGTTTGAAAATAATGGCATTATATTCGCATTCACTTTTTCCCGAAATTTTTAATGTCTAAATCCAATCCTTATGGTTTTTGTTCGTGTTTTTAATAATTAAGAAAACAAAACTTGCTTTGTTTTGATTTGAATACCTTTTAATGTTTTCATATTAAGATCCCTGATTTGTGAGTTAGATACGTAGATTTCTAAGACATATAAATTGGAAAATAACTAAATGTGATGTAATTAAATAATTTAACATAGTTGTCCCACTAATGTCAGTTAATATTTTAGAAACATTATTTTGCTTATTGTTACAATTTTGTTATTGACTGGTGTTGATTGAATCTTATATATTTCGATATGATGTGATTTTATAACATGATATTTTTGTAAGAGTGTAGGTCATTGCCCGCGACAATTCCTTGAAATTAAAAGGCAAATATAAAGATAATAATTATATTTTATCCAAAATTCTACTTCCCATTTATTTTTATTTTCTTGACTTACATAATGGCATATAATGTTCAATATTTATAATTCTTTCCTCAACAAAGATCCCCCAACCTAAAAATTTCAATCCCCTTTAATGGTCATAGCTAAAACTATTTTAATCATTTCTCAGAAACCGAAACTAAATTAAATAATGCTGAAGTAGCAATAATTATTAAAACTATAATAATGCAACCCTAATTTACTTTAATCAGTTTGCACTGCAGAGAGATGTGTGTGTGTGTAGGGGTCAAACAGAGATCTACACTGAAGGGGGTACATTTAAGACGCGAGGGCTGGTAATGTCAGGGGACTTTTTTTTTATCGTGAGAGGCACTGGCGCCCTCTAGTTATGAAGAGTTCGTTAGCACCTGTGACAGAAATGACGTAACTCCCAAAGGCGTAACATGCCTTGATGAGTGTTAAGCTCGCTGAAGGACTGAGGTCCATTCTATTTTTTTTATGTGTTTTGTGTGTGTTTCATATTTGTAATGTGTCGTCCTGTAATAAAAAACGCGCGATAACATGTCGAGTTCCGTGATAATTTCAATTTACTTACTAAATCTAAGAATGAGACTCCAGGTAGAACTTATACTTTTATTGTGGAAAGGTAGAAGGAAAATTTACAAGGAGTGCTTGAAACTTACGTTAAACTTAGGTCAACTTTTAAAGATAGAAGGACAAAGTTTACCATGCTCATGACCAGGGATGTCTTAAGGCATGGACCCGGGCCCAGGGCCTCGTCATTGAGGGGGCCTCCACTCGCTCTATATTCGATCATGATCAGAATAATTTTAAGCGTCAAATGTTATTCCAGGACATGACTGGTTGAAGACCGTTACTTCTATATTAAACATTTCTATTTACAACGTTTGCTGAGAATCAGGAGAAATATTAGTTTTATTTTTAAAGCGAGATATGTCAAATTTATCGATAAAAATGCTGCCGTAGGAAGGACAGTTATGGACATAACAAACACTCCTTCCAGCGACCTTTTCTTTATTTGCATACATGAGTTACGGGTCGGTCATGAATGGACAAGAGATACACTTAACCCCCAATAGGAGTGACAAAAACACATTCTCTATTTTATGACAGGCGTCAGGGCTAATGGAGAGGGTTGAAATAAACCTGAAAGAAATTGCGCTTTTTCGATGAAACAAGTAGGTTACAGCTCTAAATCGGTAATTCCTTTAAATTTAGTTAATTTCTTTGAAATAGCAAAAGGTAATTGTGTTTTTATTTTTGAATTCTATTTCTTTTAAATTTAAGATAATATACAAATATTTATATCGTATTAAAAAAGTAAAATAATATGCAATAGTATTTGCTTTTTTTACAGAGAGAGTCACAAAAATAATACCCAGTTTTAAAATTTTTTCTCTTTTTTTTTGTAAATTTTCTCTCTCTCCCTCTGAACAACGTGAAATTATCTCTTAATTGTTTATAAAATTACATATAAATATTTCAATTGACTCTTTAGAATATTTTTTATTGATTAATATGCATAATCCTTCCTTTTGAATGCACTATGATCTTCCAAAAAATTTTTTGAAGTGTATTGTAATTCAAAGAAATATTTTTATTTGTTTCTAATATGGAAAGCGTTATTTTGCTCATTTAAAAATTCAAATGACTGTCCTTTTTTTTTATTATTGAAACCCAAATAAAAAAAGAACATTCATAGAACAAATATATTACATTACTACAGATTATAGTAATGTAATATAAATGTAGAAAAACAATCATATAACAGGAATCCTAGAGTATCATTTGATAATTAGATAAATAAATGTATGTACAATAATTTAATGTTTTAAGAATAAACATCAAAAATGGAGAAATTCTCGTCCAACACAGTACAAAATAATAGATTTTTAGTGTATAAGACCCATCACTAGAAATTTTCTATTTGCGTGCGTTTGTTTAATCAGATTTTCCTGCAGAAATAGAAATTTATTAAATATACTTTAACTTTAGTTCTTATACTTTAAAATTTATTCTGTATTTGTACTTTATCACTTATCAATGCTTTGTTACTTACTAATACTTTATCACATATTAGTAAAAATACTTTTAATGAAAATTATTTATTTAAATATAATTCTCCTAATTAATAATTTATGTAATAATGTTCTTTAATTTTTAGAATCTATGGCTTCCTTTTTATCATATTTTTGTGTTTTGTTTGATAAGCCTAATAACTAGAATATATACATATTTCGTATAATTATAAACATAAATTTTTCTGATAACTTTTAAGATAATCTAAATATTAGGTAAGAGAATACACTATAGAAACCTAAAAACATGTCATTTCCATTAAAATAATTTACTCAATATTTTCCTAGATGTGATTTTACATTCGCAATTTAAAAAAATATTTAAGGAACTCTAATAATTAACTGTATGTAATAAAACTAATATAGATTTATATTCGTATATAATACATATGTATATCTGCATTATAATGATAATTTGAAATATTATATTTTGTTCATTAATAATAATAATGAAATAGGCATGTTATGAAAATGGGAGAATTTTACCCTGAAGTATATTAGCAACGTTTTCTCTCCCCCCCCATGAACAGAACAAAAAGGAAAAACGCGAAATGCTACACAAAGTTACGTGCATAGTTATTACGTGAAATATGGCATAACCGTTTTTAGAACAGTGTATTTATTTATTATAAGTAGCAAAATAACAATTCTTTTTCGAATAAATGGTCCCTAAAATGCGTTATTTGAAAAAAAAAAAATCTCTTAGTTATTTTTTAGGATATTAATAAAGGGGGAGCCATCATTTACTAAATTATTCATAATTTTTTAGTATATCATCTCGTACCGGTTTTAAAGTGAATTCTCTATAACTAGTTATTTATTTTAAATTTTACTTGTTATTTATTTTTGTTTGTTATTTACTTTTACTTGCCATTTATTTTTTAATAATTGATCCTTTTATTTTAAAACTTTACTCATATTGAAAATGGGTACTTCAGTTAGTATTGAGATAAAATAACATTTCCCTCGGTGTTTGTAGAGGTCAGTAATACGACAATGCCTCGAACGAATATGACTAGGAAATATTCAGGATTGCAAGCCCGACTTCATGGGAAAAAAAAAAAAAAACACATGCACATTTTCCATGTGCGGAGACATTTCTTTGAAGATTTCTTTGAATTTATTTGGCGTTCAAGCAGTAGAATGTAACAATTTACTTTAATTTTGTCCAAAATCTTTATAATTTTTTCTCATCGTCAACTCATCGTTGGAATATAATAACATTTAATTTGAGTTGTGATAAAAATAAAAATTTTCTGAAAAACCTATCAAAAACATGTTGACCAGTACGCGCAGATACATTTAAACTTCAAGCTCCGGATATTCAGAAATCGTCATGAGTCTGGATTGCTTAATTAATGATGAATTACTGGTAGCGGATACTCGACTTTCTGCTAAATAATTAAAAACTAAGATGAATGAATCAGAAACTACTTTTTTAAACTATCCTTTAGAATGACAATTTTGACACGTATTGACAAAGTAAATCTATTTATCCTGAGTAAAAATATGGATTTGTTGAAAGGTGTAAAATTATTAAAATAATTAATGATATATATATAAAAACCAAAAGAGATTCTTTTGACTATCATGAGTCAAAAGCCATATATAGGAGTATCAACGTGGTATATAGGAGTATCAAAGTGTTCACTAGCGTGTAAGACAACGCAGTGTTAGGGTAACTTTCTTTGAAGGAAATAGAAACATCGACACAACGTTTGAAAACAGCCACTGCCAGAAATTTAAAATAGGATCCTTTTTACCAATAATCGACTCGCTAATTTGCAATATACAAACGCACAGTAAAAAATATGAGGAGCTTTTTTAAATGTTTAGATTTTATAAAAAATACTTCTAATTTAGATGAGACAGAAATTAAAATAGCATGCGAGAAAATATCAAAATTTTATGATAAAAACATTAATGGAGAGAAATTGAACATGGAATGTCAACATTTCAGGTCAAATAAGATCATTGATGGCGAAAAGCTGAAGAAAAAGCAAAGAGAAGCAAAGGAAAAATTAATATATATATATAATTCTGTAAATGCAGATGAAGATGAAGAACAGTTGTTGTATGAGGGGACTGGAATTGGGATCAACACAGTCTTTACATAAATGTATAATGAAAGACTATTCAAAGTTTTTTCCGATATTGAAATAATAATGAGAACTCTTCTTATCAATGATGATTATTAACGCGAGTGGTGAGCTTTCACTTTCAACTCAAACTGGTCAAAAATGAATTGAGAACTCGTATAACTCAATCACGTTTCAATAATTTAAGCTTGAAGAGCATTGAAAATGAAATATTATTAACAATTCATTTTGAAGACATAATTAATGATTTTTCGAATTTAAATGGAGAAAACGAACATTCACATAAAACATAATTTTACTATGGATTGCTTTTATTGAACTGTACATGTATGTAAACCAAATTAGATTAAAGGGTCGCAGGTGGGGCCTATTTTTTCATAAAGGCCCTTGGCCTCAAGAAGTCTTAAGACGTCCTTGCTCATGACGGACATTCAAATGCACGTTGGTGCTCGGCGTAGAAAGATTCCGCTATTCCTGACGGGGTATGGGTGAGCGAGTTCCTCGATGCACTTTGTTTTTTACAACATTTTTATGTATTTCACTTGGTGTGTGTGTGTCGTCAAATTTTGATCGTTAATTTAACCAGCTTCCCATCAAGCTAGAACTCTGAAACTTTGGGAATCGTTCTCACTCGCCTGTAATATTTAGACATTTGCGACACGTTTTAACTAATATTTCAATGATTTTTTTTTAATACTGCAGTTTGTAGTAAGGTGGCTCCGTGTATGGAAGATATATTGAATTACGCAGAGAGAGAGAGATCTTAAAGATGAGAGAGAGATGAGGGCTTTTTACAAAGCTCTTTAAAATTAAAACTTTTTTATGTATTGAACTTGGTATGTGTGTGTCATCAAATTTTCGATCGTTAATTTAACCAACTTCCCATCAAGCTTGAGTTTTGAAATTTTGGGAAACGTTCTTACTCGCCTAACAATGCAATATTTAGACATTTTGCGACGTTTTAACTAATATTGCAATACTTTTTTTAATAAACTTTGCCACACCGTATAAAAACTTTGTTTTTAAAAGCATTGGGTTTTATGTTGAATTATCTGTTCTAAGAAAGAGGGCGCTGTCTGAGTTGAACTCATGATGCCTACTAGTGGTGCCATCTATTGAGTAAATGATGATCTAGTTTTACAGTCTTTTAAAAAATGCAACTGAGAATTAGCTGGAATATATCCGACACATACATATACATATATATCTCTTGCTAATTAAATAAGTCATTGTAAGTGATGTTCCAATAATCCGACGTGTTCGGTAACCCTATGAAATGTAATTCGATATCTGCTGGATTACAGGAAGAGAACCGTATATGCACTATAAATCAATTAATTTATCCTTAAATATAATGGAAAGGGAAAACGTTTCGGGCAATACATCAATATTGGTGCAACACTCTATCTAATTAAGATCAAATTTTGAAACAAGAGTATGTATGATGTAATTCAGAACATAAATTTAATTATTTTTGTGCATTATGAACGACTGTTTTGCTCAGGAGAAAAAAATATCTGAAAAACGAACAAACAAAAATTTCAAAAATTAAAATTATTGCAGGTATAATTTTATGATATACAAAAATAGTAGACAAATGATTCCTCGCGAGCCGCATGCGTCTCTTTAAGAAGTTTATGGCGGCTGAACTAATAAATGAAAAATATTTGTTATAGTTTAAATCTCTTGAATCGTATAGATACATGCAGCCATAGGAAATGATTCAAACAGTCGTTTGGTATTCTTCGGTTCTACCGACTCAAACTTCGAAAAAATATAGTTGTTCTAAAACTTTTCCACTTGTTTTGATATCGTGTAGGCCTAATACGGATCCTAGGCACTAGTGTATTTAAAACAGGGTTTCGAACCGGAACTGAAACGAAAACCGGAAAAAATAATTATTTTGGTCGAAATAAAGAACCGATACAAAGCATCGGTTTATTTCGGTTTTCTATATGTTCAGTCGTTTTGCTCTGTAACGTATGAGCAAAACTACACAGTCAAAGTTCCAAATGTTTTAGTACAAATCATTAATTTATTAAAGAACACACGTCACAAAACACTCATTTAAAACTTCAAGCAAATTATTTAATCATCAGTATTTTGTGAGTAATCATTTTGGTTATTTTTCCACACCCATCTATCGTCTTCTCCAAATCCGAATTAAACTCAACCAGCAAATAGAATTTTCGTAACTCTTTGATACAGATGGCGCTGGTATTTGCTATTAGAAGTATTTGCAGACATCATTAATTATAAAACGAAATTTAAAAAAACTTGCAAAACGATTTGAAGATTTAGAAGCATCAAGACAAGCAACTGTACTTTTATTAAATCATTTTTAAATCGATGTTATTAGCAATGGTTTTGAAATAGATAAATGTTTACTTCCTGAAACAGCATCAGGACAATAAAAATTAACAGAAACGCAAGATCAAAGTCTCCATGTGTTCCATAAATCGACAAAAGCGATTAATGATTTTGAATATAAGTATCAAAAACTAGGTACAAATTTTTTAGAAAACTGCAGCATATCGCTTACCGTCAGTTTTTGGATCGATATATGATATTCAAGCATTGTACTTTACGATGAAATTTGTTAAATCGAAGCTCGTTCAAAATTTACCGACCTGCATCTAAAAGATTTATTAGGAGTTCAATTTCTAATTATCAACCTGATTATAAAAATTAGTTTCTACATTACAAATTCACTTACTTTGAAATAGCGAAGAGTAAATAAAATTTTTTGATGTAAAAATTTTATGTTCCTATGTTCGGCTGTAACATAGCTGGAATACTAAGCAATCTCTATAAAGAAAAAATTCGAATGAATAATATGAATAAATAAAGCATTTCAAATTAAAAAAAAATATAGCTATGCAATCTATTAAAGGTATTCATAAAATATTTACATTTTAAATCGAAATATTGAGCAAGAAAGATTAAATAAGATATGAATCAATGATTGAATATTAAAAAAATCAACATAGAGAAATATAGAAAATAAATAATATAATTTAACTAGTCTTTTTTTTTTTTAAATCTCTTTACTTTTCGATTGTGATTCGCCATTAGAATCGCTCTTCATTGTGGTTTTTCGAATAATTATTGAATCATATATCCCTGAATGAAATCATTTTTAAAAAACTGTTTGAAGTACGAAAAGGCTTGAGTGTTACGGTTTAAACAAGATGAATGAAACGATAACTAGTCAAAAAAAGCGTTCTCTAAATAAACTAGTTTAATTAGAGAGCGCTTTTGCTGTGTTTGTAAATCAAGATTAATTGGCAATCAAATTTCTGAAATATTGATTCAAATGTTTTAGATATTAACAAATTTAAAATAAAATATTGGGGGGGATGAAATAAATTACATTATATTATATATAAATTTTTTTTTTCTTCACACTTCCTTTACTTATACTTTTTTTTGTTAACTTAGTTAATAATCACTAGATTACAGTTCTTAGTTGTCCTAAGACAAAAACACTTCAGGTTGTATTACAACAACAATTTATTTACACTTCTTATCCACGAGTGTTATCTCGCTCGCTTACAACAGCTCCGCTCGGAGATTCAGTCAGGTCTCTTCTGAGGGGATCGTGTGGCATCAAACACTCTCCCCTTTACAAAAAGAATGCCCTCTAGAGGCGGGTTTTAAGCACGGAGATAACATTTCGGCATATCCTGACATCTACAACTGTCCCATTTGTACAAGTTTACAATTAACACAAAATCTTCATAAAAAAAATCTTGATTGAAGCACTTCAAAACATTAAAAAAAAAAAAGGTTACACTTTAAAATCATAAAAATCATACACAATAATATCAATTGATAAATTCCTCAAGCACTTAAAATATCAAATATCAATAATCATTCACAAATCCTTTTACATAATCACCCCTCTTATTCGTACATTTTCATTACAAATTATCTTTAATTTCAATTAAGTAGTAATTCTAAATTGAAGCTTATAAAAAAATCTTAGTTATCCTACAATTTAAAATATTCTTTTTCTTTCATAAAAACAGAATTACTTCATTATCTGCAAATAATTCAAAACATAAAATTCACATGTCAAAATATTGAACTTATAACTTTTAGATTATTAATTATATCTTACAAATAAAAAAAAATGTCTATTACCAACACTCAAATTCTTTAAGATATTCCTAAGAAATCAAAAATATCAAATTCCTGTTTCAAATAATTATTAATTATCATATGTATAGGAAATGCTTGATTTTCACAGACTTCAAAGTCTCAAAATGATTCACACAGAAAAAAAAAGAAATTCTTTAACATTATACAATCATTCAAACACAATTCTAGGAATCTTATTAAATTCTAACAAATATATTTTTTGTTTCATATATGATTAAAATTAATCAAAATAATACTTTACAAGTATTCAATTCAGATAAGGACTATTAAATTAATGCAGAATTAAAACACACATATAAACTTTTACAATTAATTCCACAAAAAAAAATTTTTTTTTTTAAAAAAAAAAAGAAAAGAGTTCATAGTTCCTTTTTGAAATTAAAATCTCTGATTATAAAATTAATTTTGGGAAATGAAAACCATCTCACCAATTAGTACTTTCTCTCATAACACTCCTTTTCATTCTGTAGTTGTTTATTGAACACTTGTGTCCTTTCTGTGTCAGCAAAACCACTTGTTATAGAAGTAGGGGAAATTTTCTTTCATCGCTCGTTGTAGAGAGAGTGTAGTGTTTCTATAGCCTTGGAGGGGGAAGAGGATGAAAAGTCCCTCCCTCATTGTATCGCCCTTAGCAACCCTGAAAAATCAGAAATTTTGGCAGATTCTTTACAAAATAAATTTAAACTAAACAACATAAACACCCCCATTCACGATGAGAACGTAAAGGATGTCGTTCACAATTATCTTCATAATGAAATAATTTCCAAAATCCAGACTACCCACCACCACTTGCTTCTGAAATAGCTGACTAAATAAAATCAATAAAAATCAAAAAAGCACCAAGAAGAGAAGGAATAACCAACAAAATGATCAAAAACCTACCATACCTCTGCATCTTTCAACTCCACAATATTATCCATATCATGCTAGAACTCGGTCACTTCCCGGATTCCTGAAAAACCGTTGTAGTCATTCCCATCCTGAAGCCGGGTAAGAACCCTACTCGGCCCGAAAATTATAGATCGATCTCTCTACTCCCAATACTCAGCAAAATTGCAGAAAAGATAATTCACAATAGAGTTTCAAAATTTCTTCAAGAAAACAACATTATTATCCATGAACAACACTTTTTCGTCCCAAGATTCTCCACAACTCACCAGCTGCTCCGAGTGGTGGAATTCGTAAAAACAGGATTTTTCAAAGGACAAAACACCGGTGCAGTTTTCCTAGAAATCCAGAAAGCCTTCGATCGAGTCTAGCATACAGATCTAATTTTTAAAATGATAAAATTCAATCCCTCCTACCTAATAAAAATTATAAATTCATATCTCCAAAATAGAAGATTTTAAGTTACAATCAACGACCATCATTCAAACTCAAGAACTATAGAAGCTGGAATCCCGCAAGGAGGAATTATCTCAACAACTTTGTTCAATTACTACGTGAACGACATCCCTAAACACCTAAACGCAAAAATATGCATGTATGCAGATGACACTGCGATACTAGCAAGACACTATTTTTCATAATATATAAACCGAGCACTAAACGAACACTTAAAGGAACTAGAAAAATGGTACTCTACTTGGAAAATAGCCCTTAACGTTTCTATGACTGAGGCCGTCTTCTTTTCCAGATACTATAGAAAAATAGAATCAGACATTTTTCTGGAAAACAAAAATATACCCTGGTCCTTAGACACCAAATATCTTGGTGTCACGTTAGATAAAAAGCTCACTTTCAAACAACATGTAATACGAATTAAAAAGCAGTATAATTCTGCAGTAAATAATATTTCACCCCTTATTTCGCGGAAATCTACATTAAGCAGACTTAATAAATTGCTTATCTACACCCTGATATTAAGACCTATCCTCACCTATGCTTGCCTAGTCTGGTCGCAATGTGCAAACGCAACCCTTGATCTCTTAGAAAAATCCCAAAATTCAACCATAAGAATGATAACAAAATCCCACTGGTATATGACAAACACAGATATTAGATTTTCAATTAAACTCCCACCACTCAAAAACTTCATTAAGAAACTCTCAGTAAAAATCTTTCAAAAATTTTTAATTAAACTCCCACCACTCAAAAACTTCATTAAGAAACTCTCAGTAAATTTCTTCCAAAAAGTAGATACTGCAATCAATAGAACTATCCAGGAAATTGAAAAATATACCCCAATAAGAAATAACCCACAACTCCATAGACCACGAGAAATTTTAATTCTCTAATTAACTAAACTACCGTAAAATACTGTTTCCGCAATCACACTCCTCACACAAATGCACCCCTACACACACACACCTATATATAGTGAAATAGCACACCTCACTATCGACCAATCACAGCGCGCGCTCTCACTGCGTCCAGACTGAAAGAACAAGCAGGAACTCAATAGAATATTGCTGCAATATCTTAACCTTTTTAATTTAATAGCTTTATTTTTCTACTTATATCTGATTAAACTCCACTAGTTTTATTAACTTGTGACATCCTTGTGTTTTAATAACTTACTCAGTATAAAATCTTAACTAAAAGTAATTTACAAAAGCTATTGCTCCGTAAACTTTTTATAATTTTTGTATTTTAATCTTAACTTCTGGGGAAATGTAAATCCATAGTTCTGTCTCACCTCCAATTAATAGCAAATTCACTGGGGATTGAAGCCGGAGAGGGTTATGTACCCCAATAAAAATAGTTGGTTTGGTTTGGTTTGTGAGTGACCATCCCTCTTGGTCAACTAACGTGTTAGCGGTCTTAGAGTAGCATTACCGTTTTCTCTCGCTTTCGCTGCGTCAAGCTGCTAGCTTCCTTGTTTTCATCGATATACTGCGAGGGGGGATCTGAAAAGTCCTCGTCGTCTTCATTATCCCCGTGATGGTTTCGCCACAACTTGAGCTGACTAACGTGAGCTGTGGTTGAGTAGAATCGGCCTTTCTGCCTTTCCTCCAGCTGAGTAACTCTACAGGTGTCATTTGGGAGTACTTCTGTTACTATTAACGGTCCTCCGTACTTCGCTTGGGTTTTGGTAGGTTCCCATGTTGGTTTTCTGGACGTCGAACAACCACTATATCTCAGACTCACAGGTTACAGTCCGACACTTCTTCTTGTAGTAGTATTCCTTCATTTTTTGTTGCTTCTTTTCAATCACACCACGTGTTTCACTTTGGAGTTCAATTGGGTCGTTCCACACACATTTCAGCATTCTCATTTGCAATTTTTCGAAGTAGACTATCATTGAACCTCGAAGAATATCCATGCAACATTTCAAATGGAGTCTTATCTGTTGTATTGTTAATTGCATTGTTCAAATTCCTTTCAGTTTCTTTTATTTTCAAGTCCCAATTCTTGTGACTAGTATCCTCCATTGCTGTTGTTATAGTAGAGAGGATAGTTCTGTTAGCTCGTTCAACCATTCCATAGTCCATGGGGTGTTGCGTAGAATTCAGGGTATGATTTATTCCATTATCGTGCAAAATACTGTTCGAATTGACGCGACGTATAACATGAACCTCTGTCAATAATGATTCTATCTAGTAATCCGAATTCTAGGATAAAATTTTTCAAGGCTTTTTAATATGTTTTGAGATGAAGTATTTTTAACTGGATAAAGTCGGGTGAATATCTTAAGTTGTCAATAGATCTTGATTACCTCAAGAACTTTTCACAAATGGTCCCAGGTGATCTATATGTATAAGTATAAAAGGTCTTTTCTCCGGCTAAATTCGGTGTAAAAATTCCTGCTGTTTACCTCCTGGAATCAATACTTCTTCTTAAAGATCGTTTCATGTATGGAAACCAGTACAACTACTTTATCCTGTTCAATGTTGTATCAACTAAAAAGTGTCCCATCAGATGATGAAATTTAACTGCAGGGCTTTACCTCATATTTTTTGGAATTACGTAAAGTAGTTTCTCCTTTCCCATTTCCTTAACACTTTTGCATAATCTATTTCTTTTGAAAATTTTGTTGCTTATCATCTGTTTTTCTTCGGTAGTTATCTCATACTCTTCTTTTTTAAAAAATTCTATTAATTTTCTTAAATCTTTGTCAGCATGTTGAATAATCAGAACTTGTTCATCTTCACTCAAGGTCAGATATATATCAAAGTTTCTCTCAGTGAGACTGGTCATAGTATCGTCTGATTCCGAAACAGGAGCTCTGCTCATTGCATCAGCATGAGCCATTTTAACACAGGCCTGTGCTTAACTTCAAAGCTATATTCTTGTATAAGAATGCTCCATCAGGCAATCTGGGGAATATTTGACCTTTCCGCATTCATATAAATTAACGCCTGACAATCAGTTAGAACTGTAAAATTTATACCCAAAAGAAACTGTCTGAGTCGCTCTAATGTCCACACGATCACCATTAATTATAATTTACTTGAATGATATTTTTTGTCAGCCTCAGTAGTTTTCTTACTAACGCAATAAACTACATGTCATTTATCATCAATTCCAAGCTGCAATAATATGCCAGCAATCACATCCGCACTCGCATCCGTGTGAACTTCAGTTTTTGCTTCGGGGTTATAAAGGGCTAAGATGGGCTGTTTTGCTAATTTGTTTTTCAGTGTAATAAACGACTGATCTTGCTCTTTTCCCCACTTAAAATTTATATTTTTCTTTGTCCATTGAGTCAATGGTTTGGCCTTAAACGCGTAATTCCGAATGAATCTTCTAAAAAACCTGTTATTCCGAGAAAAAGTCTAATTTCATGCATTTTTTTGGTTGAGGGAATTTAGATATTACTTCCATCTCCCTTGTTCCTGGTTTAATTACATGTTTGTTAATAAAAAATCCTACATACTCCTCTTCCGGTTTTGCAAATTTACATTTTGATAACTTTAAAATTAATTTGGCTGCGCGTAAGGCTTCAAATATTTTAATCAATTTCTCGATCATTTCTTGCCATGTCTTCACCGGAATTAAGATATCATCAAGATAACATAAAACGTTTTGTTACGTAAGTTTAATAATGCATGGTACATTAATCATTGAAATTCTACAGGGGCGTTTGTTAAGCCAACTATCATTCGTTCAAATTGTCCGGTTTCATCTGGAGTAATAAAAGCGGTTTTTAATTTTGCATCTTCTGTTAAAGGTATATGGAGGAAACCAATGTGCTAAGTCTAATGTTGTAAATAGATTGCACTCGTACAATTGTTCTAATAATTCATTTATTTTTGGTAGGGGAAATTTATCTTTTATCGTCTGGCTATTCAAACGCCTATAATCAAAGACTTAGCGATTTTCACCTGTCTTTTTCCATACAAGAAGAACAGGGCTAGCATAAGGTGAACATGTTTCTGAGACTATGCAATTTCTTTCCATTCGCTTACGATATCCTTAATAGCTGCTCTTTCGGCGGCATTTGTTTGATAGGGCTTCATACATACCGGCTTCGAACCTTCTATTTCCTTGATATCCATTTCCATTAGGATTGTGCATCCTAACTCCGATATATTTAATACGAAACATTCTCTGAATTCATTCAATATACGAATAATATCTTGTCGTAGTTGTTTCGTTAAGTTTTCATCAAATTTTGTTTGTTTCAAACTTATTCGGCGTCGACTTACATTTGTTTCATTTGCACTAAAGCTGTAAGGTCCTACGGGTTGGCTATTATTAAAAACATTAATATAATTTGAATGAGGTTTGGAATTTATTTCATCTACTAATTCCGCTTTCCCTACGTTTTGGTTTTCCTTTAGTGTTATTTCTTTATGTCCAATATTGACAATAGGTTAACTAGTTTTACCTTCCTTAATTTCTAATAATGAGCTAAATTTTCATCCTTCCCCTGAATCATAATTAATCCATTGGCTATTTCTTCTGTTTTTACTTTTACAAAATTTACGCTATTCCTTAAGATTTGGGTAGTTTCAGTAGCTTTTAATCCGATACGTGGCGCCTCTTCAATACAATCTAAATTAATAAATGGGTAATCTTTTGCATAACCAATGTGTAAATTTTCCCCCACTCTCGCATAAGCAATATAGGATAGGTCTAGAAATGGATGACCAACTATTAAATCTACTGGTTGAGTTGAGTCCAGAATGATTAAAACATAAATATCCTTTCCCACAACGTCCTCTATTTTGAAATCTATTACCGTCGCCCCTAAACTTTTAGAAACTGAGTTTAACTGACTGCCGAAGGAAAACATATTCGTCTTGCAGGGGGAAATTTTAAACCCTAAGTTGTTTGTAACTGATTCTTTCAGTAAACAACTCGAGGATCCCGTATCGAGGAGGGCAGTGACCTCGTTGTTATTTATGTGCGCGGTTCTCAAGTATCTGTTGGGTGCGAACGACTCCCGGTCACAAACGCTTAAAGTATTCGTTCTGGACTTATTTTTATTTTTTGTGCAATACTTTTTTGTGTGCCCCGACTCCCCACATAATGTGGATGGAAAGAGACAATCTCTTACGACTTGTCCGAACTTATTGCAAGTAAAACATCTCGGTTCTCCTCTATCGTTACTAGTTGCTGAATTAAAGGTTCTAGAGTTATCTGTACGTCTTGTAGAGCCTCCTCTTAGATTAAATTTATGGTTCATTGGGTCTCTGTCTTCCAATTTATTAGATTAGAATCTATTTGTATTAGGATTATACGACCTTGGATATGTTCGCGAATAATGTTTAGGGTAATTTGTAATTTGAATAATTGTTATGATCATTTTAGGATATTTTGTAAACTGGAGGTTTTTATTTTCATGTCCACTAGTTTTAATGCCAGTTCTAACGACTTCGTATTCATCTAAATTTTCAGCAAGTTCATTTGCATTGGTAAATTTCAGCCAAGAATCAATAAAATGTTCTCGCATATAATTTGGCACCCCTTTTTTCAATTGGTCTGTGACAATTAACTCCCTTAAATCTGCTCATGTGTCTTTTGAGTCTCTAGCATGATTAATAAATTTTTGCCTGAACGTTTCGGTATAAGTTTAAATCGTCTTAACAATAATTTCTTAACATGTCTGTAATCGTTCGCTTCTTCTTCTGATTCCCTGGCGATTAGTTGCGTTATTTCAAAGGGTAAGAATCCTAACAGGTGACAGACATAATCTTCTTCCCTAAGCCCAACTCGTTTGGCTTGCCTTTCGAATAAATTAAAAATGAAGATATTTCTCCATCTTTTAAATCAAATTTTTGAACAAGATTTCTTAATTCAAAAGGACTCTTATTTATTTCTGGACCGATAATATCACTATCAGATCGCATTTGGGATTCCGTTATATTGATTTCCATTCTTAATTTTTCTAGTTTTAATTGTCTCACCTGGTCCCTTTCTAACCTTTGTTCTCTTTCAAACCTATCTTCAATTATCCGCTCGAGACATCCTCTCGCGAAATCTTCTTCATACCCCTCGCTATTAATTATGATAACCCATATTGTCACATTGGTAGCGTCCGAAGGGACACTTTCGTCTAATTCAAGCGCAAGCTCGACTAAATCTTTTTTACTTCCTTTTGAGAGGAACGATATATTTAACACTATTTCAATACGCTTCAAAATTATTCAAAATAAATCACTTCTTAACACGTGCATAAGGGTAAACAAAAATTATTTACCTCCTTTTTTTTCTGTTCCTCGCAGTCCTGATGGGTGTATCGCGCTTCTGATATTATTAATATTTTTTTCTTCTTCACACACACAACACTTCATTTACTCTTACTTTTTTTGTTAACTTAGCTGATAATCATTAGATAACGGTTCAATTCATTATTTTTAGTTGTCCTTAGACAAAAGAGATCAGGTTGTATAACAACAACAATAATTTATTTACACTTCTTAACCATGAGCGTCATCTCGCTCGCTTACAACAGCTCCGTTTGGAGATTCGGTCAGGTCTCGTCTGAGGGGATTATGTGGCATCAAACACTCACCTTCTAGATCCGGGGATTAAGCATGGGATAACAATAGTAAGCAAACTGGATTTCCTTAAATTTCTTATCGTTGTCAAACATCATTAGCAGTGCGTTATTTAGTAAAATAAATCTTAATGCATTTTGTTTGTTTGAGTACATCAATTTTACAATATTTTATTGGTGCGTCATTAAAAAAAATGTTTTCGAATCTTCTGCATGCGAGAAGCCTATTTTTTTAAATAAAAAAAAATGTGACTCCAAAGTATTGAGAATCGTCTTTATTTGCCAGTTATGATTTTAATGAAATTGTTGGAAAAAAATTAATTTTCTATATAAATTGATTTAAGGAAATAAATCTCTAAATTTTTGCACTGAATTTAAAAAGCAGAATAATTGTGCAATTAAGGTGTACGATTATTAATAGCCACCGAATTTATTTTCCTGTATGACATTTTGCTATACTTTAAGATATTCTTCTCAAATATTTTTTGAGATTAATAATTTTTAACGTGGGGGAAACAACACCGTACCACGAGCTTGGAATCATGACCAAACGGCTGCCGTAACAGCATTATATGTTTTAAGCAAATTTGCTGCAACATTTGTAAATGTATTGCATGCTAATTATTTCTAAACATTTTTTGGAATAACTCTTTAATCTTTTGATCTGTCTTCAAACAGAAAAAAATATCAAGATATATCAAAAGTATTTTTCATATATGATATTTTACCTATAATAAGATGTCATACCATTTACCAATAAAATGTATTGCTGACTTATTAGAAAAATAAGACAATACTTAAAATCAAGTGCTTCTTATTTGCATTTGTTTGTATTCAAAAAGAAAGAACTGATCTCAATCAAATTAACTTTTTCACCTATTTGAAAAACTATTGAAGTATATTCGAGTAAATTTCGTATGCACTCTACAGAAATTTCGATGCTGTGCACGAAATAAATGCAGTGCATTCCCAACTACATGTAGTGTTTTCGTACTAATCAAAGTAATTTTGAACTTAATTGCTTAATGAGAGTAGTGAAAACTTCTGCCGTTTAAAGTCTCTCATATATAACATTTCTAGATCTAATTACACTGCTCAAAAAGTTAGGGGAACAATTATAGAAATTGAAAAAGATATGCGAGACTGACACGCATGAACATAAAATGGAGAAAACACGTGTAACAAGAAGCAATACAGAAAAAAATGCAAAAAAAAAAAAAAATGTATGGGAGCTTGAATTCTTTAAAACGATGGAAAGAACAAGGAAAGATATTTCAGAGTAGCATTTTGGTTACAAGTAAATGAGAAGAAAAGTAGTCAATGATGCAAAGGATTTAATATGGCATGGGATCCCCTCAAACAGCTTATACTGCTGAGCACTTGTTTCGCATGGATATGTTGAGGTTGTAGATAAGACTTTGCAGAATACTGTTTTACTCTTGCAGAAATGCAATCTTCAAGTCCCGGTCGGAAAAAGGAAGTTTTGGTCTCGCTGTTATGCGTCATCTGAGTGTGCCCTAAACGTGGTCGATTGGTTTTAGGTCAGGAGAACATGTTGGGCACTTCAATTGCTGCTTTCATTCATCTTCAAGATAATTCTCTAAAAGACGAGTTTCAAAAAGGCTGGTATTTTCATATATAAATAGGAAGGATCACCAATGGTTGTTGTATAACATGAAGTGTAAGTATCTCAATATCGACATGAAGTCTAAGGCTTGAAGTCTCAGCGTACTTTTTTGATTATTCCGAGTGAAATGAAGATCTATACGTCTAAGAACGTATATTACATGCCATTCAACCAAACCACCTAGTTTGTAATGCGATCTTTACTGAAGGAATATGAGTTTTTTTAATGATCTGTTCTCTCCATACAAATACACCTCGGGTATCATATTCAACAAGCACTGTTTTCAGAACACATGGCGCCTTGAGATTAATGAAATGCATATCTTTCGCTATCACCGTGCATATAGACTAAGCTGATAAAGTCCATTTCAAAATGTTTGGTCTGATACTCTTCACCCTGTTGCAAAAATTACATAAGTTTGCAGCTGAGTAAAATTGTGTGTTCCGTCTCTGCAACCTGTTATCAGGATATATCTGTCATCAGTTGCTATGGTACCACATTGACAACCTACCCTTAGTCGACGTCTAACAAAAATGTTTTTTTTTTTTTTTTTGGAATCGAGTCCACAATTTTGAAACTACAGTCCTTGTCACTTCAATAGTTAGCATCTGCTTCAATTCTTTGTGTTTCTTCGGATTTAAGTCTCCCTAGAATACGTTTAGCCATGAATTCCGGTAAGTCATATTGCTGTGGCATTTTCAAATTACATTTTCACAAAATTAAAACAAAACAAGAATAAAAATATGTATAAAAAAATAGCTGAACAATCGAATTTAATACCTGAAACAGTGAAAAAAGAGGCTGCTGGGAAATTACGAGCGCTGATTTTCATTTTCTGTTTCATTTTCATTATATATATATATATATATATATATATATATATATATATATATATATATATATATATATATATATATATATATATATATATATATAAAGGTTTTTGTGAATATTTTATTGTTAATAAAACAAATATGTAATTTTAACTATAAGAAAATAGATAACTCAAAAGTGCAGAAACTTACTAAGAAAATATATATATAAATGTATTATTCGAGTTTAAATCATTCATACATATTAGATTCATTAATTCATCCAGTTATCATTAGCCAGTCCTTTGAAGGATATATGTGGCTTAACCGAGAATCATTTATTGTATTTATTCGAGCATTATTATTTTGTAAAAAAAAAAAAATCAGAGTTTCGAAAAAAAGTCTTTTTCACCGTCCCAAAGTTTCTTTCAATCTGCTTTTCGTAATATTTATATATAATGAAATGATTCCTATCTTTATATTAAATGGATGTAATTGAAATTTTGTTGAACATTGCTTTGTGATGTTGTTTTTTTTTTTATTTCGCTACAAGTTTCAAACATAACTTAATAACTCAGTGCAATGCATCTGGTGTAAATTTTGTTTCATTAACAAAGAATTATACAGAAGAAAACATAATCTATCCCAATTATTCTTTGGGAACAAAAACATTTTTTTAAAAACATTTTCGATAATTTGGCAATTCTGACAATGTTCAATTATAATTTTATTCACATTCAATTTTTTTAACCTTAGATGATACGTTTAAATAAGACCATTTTTGAAAATTCTGCCTCAGTATATATTAAGTCACATTTACTTGCTATAAGATAACTAAGTCTGAAAAAATTAACCAGCCGAGAAAATTGTTTGTGAACCCCAACGACATGTATCAATATGTTTGACGTGCCAGTAAACCTAGTTATAAGAGCCAATACAAAAAAGTTTAGAGAATCAGATACATCAAATAATGTTGCATTACTTAAAGCTATTTCATTTCTGAACTATTTGACTAAAAGATGATTAATTGATTTAAAAGGAATTAATTAATATAAAAAATAACTTTTTACTATTTTTTTTTACTTAGTATAACTAAGTTTTTACTATTCAAACAATAAGGCTTAATAGCAATATATAACGAAATAAAAATGAATTAGTTTACATAAAGTAAGGAAATATATATTCGTATTTTTCATAGACACAGTTCCTTAAAAATGTTCTCATATCATGAAATAGTTATTATATCAGATATTCAGCATTCTTCGCGTCTTAAATTTGTCAGAAATCTGTTCATTAAATAGCTTAACGACACTTTAAAGGAAGGTAATAAAATAAAATGTCTAAAATATAGAATCTCTCAAGTTTCTTTTTCTTATAACGGAAGTAAAATTTGTAAAAATTGACAATGAAAAAAAAAGCAAAGTTTTAGAGAAGACTTTTTTTTCCCTCTTTCGTTTCTCAAATAAGCAAAAACCAACAATAGAATTCAAGACATGGTTCTTATTCTAACATGAGTGATGCAGTCTAAGGATTGTTTCCAGCAAAATCGTTTAATCCGAATAAGTGACTGAGATAGATAACGTTTAGAGAAGACAAACATGAAACGGATCTCCTGCAACTGGAAACGTTAGTTGAGGGTAAGCATTAATCAATTTCCTGGTTCACTTTGTCTTACAACTCTTCACCCCCTCCCTTTCCTTCATTCCTGCACAAGGAAAAAAAATCTGTTTTCCCTTGTTCCGGAAAAAAAAATTAATTCATGCTCGTTCTTTTTAAATGCGCAACAAATCAAATTTTGCTATCAAAAATTCAATTACGGCTACAAAATGAATAAATAATAACATGCAAATAAAGATTGATGACAAATTTTACGCCACGTGTTTCCCTCATTTTAAATTGTAAGGTTCCGCATTGTCTAATGTATTATAATTAAACTCATTATTTCTTCAAAATAACATTTTTGGAATTCTCGTGTAAAATGTGAATGATATCGGTACAGTTCAATTAAAATTCAAAAAATATATTTAAATTTTCCAAAGAATGGAAATGTCTATCCTATCCATTTGTTACAAAAGCTCATAATAATTTACTATTTTAGCAAAATCTTTAAGAGTCTTACATGGTTTCTTCCACTTCCTTTGAAAGTAATATTTGTTGAATATATTAGTAAGAAAAATCAGAAAGTGAAATTTAAGTTTTACAAAGGAACTGTATTTATATCTCTATTTGCACAATTTATATTCTTGATAAAATCGACATTTCTGTATTAGTTACCTCAGAATAGGAGTTATGATTTATTTATTCAGTTCCAGCAATACTTTAAATTTTTATTACATTTGAGAATTCTACCAAAAAAAAAATAATGGTTTTTAAGCATTTTGTATGATTCATTGCATTTCATACAAACTATTCCATAATGAATTTAATGAAATCTTGAAGAATGTATCTTTTGAAAGTATGACATTTTATTGACTGTTGATTAAAGTGAATTTAACATTTTTAAAAAAAAATGAATATTTTTTTTTATTTAAAACAATTTTTATTATAGTATTTCAGCTTGATTTGGATTTCAATATTTATTAAAAATTTCTTTACATGGGTATAACTTCAAGAAAATGTTGATGTGAACGCATGTCTTAAGACATGAGCTTAAGATGTGCTATTTCAAAATTTAAGTTATTTTCTCCTTTTTCTCCCTTTAAATACACTTAAATTCTTAGTTTATTTTTTTTTCCTTTTCAAGTTTCACACTACCTTTTTAAAGGAGATTTTAATGTAATTTACCTTCAAACATTTAAAGTTTTTTTGTAACAAATTTCAGAATATATGCATGTAATTGCATTACACGTACAACTGAAATAATTATTCAGAACGAAACATTTTACAGAATTTTATATTTATTAGTTCATATAATTGAATTAAGCGTTAAAAAATTATTTTTTCAATTATTTCCTGAAACATCCGTGTAAAAATCGTGGAAGAAAATGTGACCTCTGACAGTTAAATGTATTACAATGAATACGAAAATGACTTTCATTTTAAAAGTTCGAAAACTACTTTAATACATCGAATCTTTCCTTTTTCGTTATCCAAAGTGTGTAAAACTCCATTAAATTCACATCTTCTAAGTAACCCGACAATCTAAGCCAGCTGAAATGTCTTCATAATGTGCTTTTTGCAATAAAAGTTCTGCCGTTAATGGGTATATTTTCGCAGGATCGGAAATATATTCTCTTTAATATTTTTTCACCCAGTTTTCATTTCTCTTAGTATTAGATGGTCACAGAAGAAAAAGAAATGCATACTACGCCAATGAGATAGTGAATATAATCTGGTATGACTGCTTTAAATAAAACAAAATCTTCCATTTAAAAAACGTCTTTAATTCTAACTTTTGAGTCTTACCACAAAATGAAATGAAGAAAATGTTATATTCGTAAGACGTTATAAAAAATTCGCAATATAAAAATAAGATATTGCACTTATTTTTTTATAAATATCATTTTTATAAAAATATTAAAAAATCAAATATAATGTATATTTTTCTGATAAAAATATTTTCTCTACGTTTAATACTATTGAATATTAATGAACGTATACATAATCACACACACACGTATGCACGAGATATGAATATAAAATAACCAGGCTGATGCTATTACAGAAGAAGTACGCATGCGCCAAAAGCCAGCGACTAACAGCTGATTACCATGAACACTTAACTTTCAAATGCAGTTCTTCTCGTTTCTGTTAACAAATCCATACATTCGTAGCCTTCGTTTACATTACAGTTATTGTTTTTTCCACCGGAAAAATGAAAAGTGAGCAACGAATTGTTGCGAAATTTTGCATGAAACTTGGGAAAACCTCTACGGAATACTTTATTGAAAGAAGTGTTGATAATGAATGTTTATCGCGTGTATATGTTTTTGAGTGGCTTAAGCATTTTCAAGATTTGTGACAATACTTTGAAAATGGTGCAAAACCCCAGGCGGCTCCTCCACGTCAGAAACGGATGACAATATCGAAAAAAAATCATTTATCTGATTCGATCAGACCCTCGGTTACGTATTCGTGTAATTGCTAACACTGTTGAAATTGACAAAAATTCCGCGCGGCAAATTTTGCTTAACAATTCTGAAGTGAATGTTTGAACGAAAAGAAGCTCACAAAAATGTTTGTGCTGACACTTTGAATGACATTAAAACGACCCAAACTTATTGAAAAGTATAATAACGTGTGACGAATCTTGCTGTTTTACTTATCATCCTGAAACAAAACGCCAATCCATGCACTACAAGAGCTCATCTTCACCGAGAGCCAACAAGTCTCGAATGAGAAAATGAAATTCAAAGCAATGATGATAGTTTTTTTTTCCTATATTGATGGGATTGTATATTTTCATTGGGTTCTTGAAGGTCTCAAACTATTGATCAACATTACTTACTACCTTCCCATTCTGGCTAAATTCCGTAAAAGTATAATGAAAAAAACGTCCAGAAATGTGGAAGAACTAGCCATTCCGTATTGTCTGTCAAGTACAGCATCCCAGTGTTAGACCATCCATCTTATTCGCCAAATCTTGTGCGGTGCGATTTCTATCTGTTTCTTACGTGCAATCTGCATTAAAGGGGATGCTTGGACCGGTTTATATTGTTATTATTTACATTTCACTTTTTTGTATTCAATATATTTTATTTCATTAACAAGTATGTAAAATAATTCCTTATGCTACTCCCAGGATATCTATCCAGTATTTATCTTTAGCGCGTTGGCAACTTCCTTTTTTTGTATGGAACTAGAACTGGGTTTGGCGGAAGACGACATCTGAATAAATTCACTTGTTCGCCGCACAATTAGCTGCTAGCAATTGTTAAAATAAATTCATAGTTTGATGAAAAATTTCTTATCTTTTTACATAGAACTAGGAGGAAAGATTTGAATCCATTGAAAGATGTGAAAGGGAAAGCGGCAGGTGTCCTGAAAGTGCCAACTGAAGAATTCCAGCACTATTTCAAACAATGGAAGATTTGCATGGGGCTTCGTAGAGATAGTTTAAGAGTTTATATTAAAGACGCTAATAAGGAAAATGTTTAAAATCATAATAAAACGTTTTGCCACTCCAATTCCGTTGCTTAATAACCTCACCTTCGGTTTTAGCCATATAGTATAATTTTATTAAAATAACTACATTTAAAAAAATAACAAACATTTTTTTCAAAAATAAAATTTACAGCACGTTATGTTTTAAAAGTAATTAGTGTCTGATTCCCAAAAACTATAGAAATGGACACGGGCCCCGACTGATGGGACTTCTTAGACTCCTGAAGACTTGTACCTTCATTTTACTTTACATTATATAAGTTCCGAAATATTTCATAAAAGTAAATAATGTAATTCAAATTACCTCTTGATAACTAATAAAAATCTATAAAATTCAAGTCACAAAAGCCTGCATAGTACTTTTGTATAACGTCACACGATTTCACTCTTATTTAAGCAAAAACGAGGCAACACTGCACATCAACACTACAGTACCAAGAGAATATTGTGAAACATGCTGGAGTGCCGAGTCTTTTTTCCTTATTCTTTAGAGTCTTAAGTTTCTAACTATATTACTCTCATTTTTTGATTTGAATCCCTTAGTAAATTTATGCAGAAACCAGTAATTCGAAATCTTATCTAGTTCCTTTAATAAGGTGAGTGATGAAATGATTTTATTAAAGATTTTAGAAACATTAGAATTAGAAAACCTCTGTAATAAAATTGTTTACAAATATTAACACTAATTTTTGTGTTAAATTTTAACTTGATATTTTTATGGATTTATTTTATCTTTAAATATAATTGTGTTTCTAATCACCCCCGTAAACAAAAAAGATATATTATAATTTAAATTAAAATGAATTTAAAAAGAAATTCCTATTTAAAATATGTTACATATACAGAGCAGTATAACTTACATATATAAATTAAATTATAATGTTCTAGAAACCAATAATTCTTCAATATATATGTTTTTTTCTTACCATTTGGTATTAATTCTGGGATTTGTTTTATTTGAGATTCTTATCACATTTTTTTCTAAAATTATCTTTTATTGCTTTATGAATTAAAACCTTAAAGTAGGCAACACCATGCTTGAAATCTTGAAAACTGCAATATCATGTTTAAAGTTAAAGTAAAAGGAATATATATCAACCGAAATAATTAATTGTAAAGTTAAAAATTAGACCCTTATGTGGAGAAAATTAATAAATATTTTGATTGCCAACTGAGCAATAAATACCTTTAGTACTCCAATTAGGGAAAACATGGCCATTGAAACTAGTGCATGTATTCAATCAATATTCATAATTTAATGAGCACTGCTTGAAAATCCACTTAGCACAGTAATTGTAATTCAGAATATAATCTTGTTTTTAAAGTTAAATTGTATAGGTAGCAAAGCTCTTCTGAAATTATCTTGCATAATACTTACAGCATATAATTCAAAGGATAAGAGTTCTGATTAAAAGATTCTAACAAAGTGGATCTTCTAATCATAACACAGATTTAAGTATCATTAAGGCGTAAAAGCGAAATATTGTAGCGAAGAGAAAGTTTTAATTAATTAGATTTAGTGTTACGAGAGTTAATTGATTGCTCGTATAATTAATTACAATGATTAGAAAGGAATATTCCAAAAGGTAGAGGATAAGTGAAAACGTTTAGATTATCTGTCTCGTTTTTGAATATCAAATTTTATGAAAATCATAAAATTATGAATGACAGATAATATGAATAATCACCATGAAGAATTCTAACATACTCAAGAAACTTCGAAGATTTCGCTACTTTTTAAAATAATATTTTGATTAAGTTTGGCACAACAGTCAATACTTTAAAATTGTATCTTTTATTTAACGAATTATATTTGTGAAAAGCTTCACTGAGTAATCGATTGAAAATTTTATCGTTCTCTTTAAGTATTTAATTTTATTTTTAAAAAGAGTCTAATGTCGATATACTTAAGAAAATATTCGGACTTGCATAACTAGTTATTCGTAATGTATAAAACTAAAATTTGTGTTATTTATTAATAATAATGTTGTTTTTCTTTTTGTGATGCAATTGGAGGAGAAATGATTTTAAGCCTCTCAAAAAATCATTAAAATTCTTGCAATAATTAAATTTACATTAAGGTTTTATAAAGTACACTTTTTAAATATTAGAAGTTGTTAATTATAGAAATCTACACACATTTCAGAGATATTTAAAGGCTAACCTGATATTAGATAGCCTGTAAACTTGAAATTCATTGAATAAATTAATTAGTTTCAACTCACTATCTGCCTCCTTCAGCACATATAAAGATAATAATAATTTTAGGAAACTCAATATATTTCTTTTATTACGTTAAAACTCTCCATTATTTGCTTATATGGGAAAAAATGCATAGAAAAATGCGGTAAATTCCACATTCAAAATTGGCTTTTCTGAAAAAAAAAGAAACATATTTTTTATATTTAATAACATCAGCTACTTCATATATAATTTTATGAAATTTTCAGAACACCTCCTGACTTAAGACAACGAATTGAATTGATAAGAAATGAAATATTGATGGAAATAAAGCATTTACTAGAAAACAAAATGAATTCTGCTGTATTCCATATTTGTATAAAAGAGCTTCAGAAGCTTTGTTAGACAAAAAGAATAATTAACAGATATATAACCAACATAAGATTTAACATTAAATGCTTCTTATTTTTTTTTTTTTTTTTTTTTCATATTTCTTAACTGAAATAATTTCGTTCAAGCAATCACAACTTCTTTGTATGTATGCAAGTGTATATAACAATTACTAGATTTTTCTGTGTTATTTTAATAGCTTTCAGAGTACGAGTGATATTTGAAATGTTAATGATATTTCTAAGTATTTTAAGAAATTTTAATTGCTCTGAATAATACGAAAAAAAAATAATAAAATTAAGAAAACATTTTATCTTAAAACGGATTTTGTAAATTTCTTTCTTTTCTCTCTCTCTCTCTCTTTTTTATTTCATTTCTTTATTTTTCATGAATTGTGACTGATACTAAATAATGGATCCTATATGTGTGTGTGACTCCACTTTCATTCATCCATTTTTCATTTAACTGATTTTGAATTAAATTTTTAACTTATGAAAAACAATATATAAGTCAAAACATTTCCATATTCATACAGTAAACTTTTACCCTAGAAATGAAGTGAAAATTTTTCTTTGAACTTTGATATTCAAAATTTTTTTATAAAAAAGTCTAACTTAATTTTTTTTAAAAGGTTACATTGTAAATCAGTAAATCTCATTTCATTTTGAGCTTGTGCACACTAAGAATATTTTATCCTTTCACATGTCAAATTTATAAGTATTTTTAATACAGTAGTTTAATTTACACGAACATATATATTTAATTTAGACAAAATGCAATTTTATAGAATCCATAATTGCTCATTATAATTGACATTTACTTCTAATAATATTATTAAGAGAACTTTACATGCATGATTATTTTATTTTGCAATTGAGCATAATATGAAGTATAATACTATAATATATTCTTTTCTGTTACTTTTATGTAGTAATAGAAATAAAATGATTAAGTGTATTAAATATTATTTGTTATGTCGAGATGAAAAAAAACTATTCTTAAAAAAAAGTTATATCTTGAATACTAATTTTAACCAAACAATCAAACATTTTTTGTACAAAATTTGTTTAACTAATAATTTATTGCTTAATTAATAAGATCGTTAACTTATATAATGGATAATGGTTTTGGTTGAAGATGTAAAATGATAAATTTTAAACTATTAAAACTGCTTCAGAGCCTCGCTGAAAAATAAATAAAATTTTTCAAGCGTATATTCACTCATTTCTTCTTAATTAAAACATATTTTATTTCAATATTTTTTTATTAATTTCGTAATTTACATTTAAGCCGAGATTGAAATGCATTTCTAAGCATATATACTGAGCTTGGAAATCATCTTTGCTCCATTGTATACATTTTCTTTGTCCCAAACTTATGCTTTTAAGAACGAGTATCATACTCAACGAGTTTCAGTCTTTTATTTCAATCCTTATCTTTCCTCTTAATATAAATATTTCAGCCTAACGTTTTTGATTTTATTTTCATGAGTACTTAATATTAAAGACATTAGTTTTAGTTTGATTTATGTTTTTGATCAATTCGTTCATTTCAATTTGGTAAAGATTTAAGTAATATTTTTTGTACAATTCTATAAGTATTGTTTTAAATATTCATGGTATAATCTGACAAAAGGAACTTTGTTAATAACAGTATGCAGCCTATTATAAGTTTAAGAATTAAGCAAACAAAAAGTATTAGAATTATTCAAAATAACAGTTATAACTGAAATGCAATCTTCATAACGTTCGAAGTTACAGTTGGATGAATGTTATATATGTCCTGTGTTGCTATTTGAAATTTTGACGTAGGCTAAAGATTAAAATGCGAGTAAGTATAATTTCCGCTATAACTAAAAGGCTTTCGAAAGCTGCATTTAGAGAAGTCAAATAACTGCAGAGCTTAAATGGTTAAATTTATGGTCGCACAAATGTATAATAGTGGATTAAGAATCGCATGCATATGTAAAGTTGCACCATTTGAGGATATACATATTTAACTTCCATTGTAAAATGCAAAGCAAATGACATTTTAAAATGGCCTACGAAGAGTTTGTACGCGATAAATAACACAGATGATTATGAAAGGATAATATATATTTCCTTATAATCCCTTTGTAAGACACTTTTGCTAAGTTGAAGTAACGTTTCATTTTAAATAACAGTTATGTTTTAAAATGGTACATAAATATTGTGAGCAGAGAAAATATTAATATTTAGTAAAAATAACTGTTTGAGCCAAATTATTTAACAACGCTGTAAAATTATTTAAATTATATTATATTTTAATTTATATGTCAACAGTTTCTTTCTAACAGTTTAAGTGTGCTACTTTTACGTGAGAACATCTCTTAGTGGTTTCAGAAATTTAGAAAATTTTCTCTATTTTCAACTTTAAAATATAAATCATTTCTTTAGAATAAGTAGTCATAAATGCTATAACTGTATTTCATTTTCCCCATTATTTTAAACTACTAGCTAATTGTTGTTAATATAGTTACGATGATTTTTCAATTTATTTTTTTAATTCGTTTCTACGCAGTCATAAATGTCCTACTTAGATTTGTTTATTAATTTCAAATGAAACCTTATTTTTCTTTTTAGTACATTGGGATTTTACTTGCGACGTTGAGTTGTTCACGATTTTCTCTTCACTATTCACGGGGATTTAACTTGTATAGTTAACTGATATGCATAAAATTTCAATTCCATCCAAAATGAAATAAAACAGGATTAGATAAATTAGCTAAAGATAGAAGTAAAGTGAATTGAATTAGAAATAGTTATACATAACTGAAATAGAATTGAAGGGAAATGAGTGAAGGAAAGACGAAAAGATAGGAGATTGATAGAAACCTGGAGGGAGAGTAGTAACAGACAGATGCTTATACCATTAATGAGATTGATTCGACCTTTACTCGAATCTACCTGTAATAATGGTCAGTTAAGTAAACCCTTTTAATATTTTTTGTTGAATACGCCTGAGGATTACGCTAACAAGCATAGATGGAAATAGTGAATGCTTGGTGTTATATTAAATATTCAGTTAAAGCTTTATTAGTCTATTTAATTGATGATTGACTTGTAACGAGTGATTATTTCTATCTGACTCTTGTGCCATAGTTCAATTAAATGTAACTAATTCTGAAAGTCAATAACTGATCCAAAGACACACAATCCAATCCAACATAACTATTTATTTATCAATTACTATAATTTATTATGGGTTATGGTTCTCTTTTGACTGTATATTTCGCCAACCAATTTAAACATCACTGAAATTATATGTCCTTACCAAACCCTTCCAGTGCGGGTCACTTTCTCCGACTAATCCTCTGCGACAGCAATAACCGATAACTAACTCTTGATAGCATCGGACTCTTGTTAGAACTATACTTAGAGAACACTACACTGTATCTCTTCTAATTTTCCCTTTACTTATATAAAATTATATCTGAACCACTTCACTTTATTTCCACCTGCATCTAATTAAACATAATCACGTTTCATTTGGGTGGGGAAAAATTGTTATTTCATGCAATCAATCTCAATTAAGGTTCACAAGGTTAGTGAAGAGAAAATAGGGAACAGCCTATCGTCACAGACACTACTTTAATTATCACTGATATTTATTAGCGATGGAACAAATGAACCTAAATAGTGAACTGGAAGCAACATATTCGTTACAAATAAGATAACTTTTAAAATAAGCAACCCCGTGTGAGATTATTCCAAAAACATTATTTTATGCAGTCAATGCCGTCCATATTTTTTGTGGCCGTGGTAATCTAGAGGTCATGAAAGCTGACTATAAACACTATTCGCGTAATGGTTCTTCGAGTCGTCAGTTCTAGCCTCGATGTCACGACAGACCCTTCGTGTAGCAGGGACTGATGCACGTTAATTCCACCAGGGCTCAAAGTCCTCCCGTTGGCGTGGTGTTGAAGTTAGGAGCTGTCAGGTCAGTGTTGACCTAGACACTTGACCAGGGTTAAAAATTATGAGGTCCGTAGCCAAAAGTCCTTGTTTTGCTTCCAGTGTGTCATTAATAAAACCAAAATATGTTTTGTTTTCAACCAATCTATTAAAAGTTCTGATATTTGAAAAAATAACAACGATAACCCTGAAGCTGAGGGAAACAGAGTATTGCTAAATAAAGTTTGATTAAATAAGATGCAATTGGAACCTACTACCAATAAATTAAAACCTAGAACCAGTGATTATATAATAAACATTTAATATCTTGTACACGCATTTCAGTTCAATTAATCTCTTTCATTTATCTCCCAATATAACTCTAAATCATTCATCATCTGATCTATTTAAAGAGGAAAAGAAATTGTTTAAAGACGAAACGAAAAACTAGGAAAACCAATATGTTATTCTCATGTAGTTTGTACATGGAAGTTTCGGAAATCTGTCTAAAACCTTTTGGAATTGATTGATTATTGAAGACACATTTAGAATCAACGCCAGAGCTGCTGCTGACAGACCTAGGTCAAATTTTTAATGACATTTGTGAGTTGGTACTCCACTCTTCACGCATCCGTACTGTAAGAGCGGGTTCTTTTATGGTGTCATTTAATAACGAGCATTCATTTTTAATCATTTTTATTATAGGACGACACTTAACAAATATGAAACACACATAAAACACAGAAATTCAACATAGATCTTCAGCGACCTTTACACTCATCAAGACGTGTTTCACCTTCGGGAGTTAAGTCGTTTATGCCACAAGCGCTGGCGAACTCTACGCCACTAGAGGGCACCAGTGCTTCACACATACCGTCCACACGTGAAAAACCAACATTATTATTGTGCCACACTACGTATATGTAGTTGTACCAGGAATGAAACAAATGTGTTTTGGAAGAAATAGAATCGATGTAACAAAATTAAAAAAAACATAAAGAATAACATAAAATAAAAAAGAACATACCATAATAATAAATTATCTAAATCACCATAAAACTATTATTTCGACTCACATGCTCGTATGTAAGTTTATCTCATTGAATAAGCTTCGAAAAATAAGAACAAACAAGATTTGAACGGATAAAACTCAGCAATTATAGGAATAACTATATCTCCTGACTGCATTAAATCTAAATATCTATTTTATTGAAATATTTGGTTCAGATAACTCTGAACAGCAACCTAGGGATCAGATTCCATGCATAAAATTAACTAAAAGAATTAAGTAAGTTTAGATAAATATACAAATATCTTACGCGTAATAAAATTTACTTAGAATGTATAAGCATGAAGAGGAAGAATATGAATGTTATGTGTTCTTATATCACACTGTTATACACATTGTTAGTGGCGTAAAACTTTTAAAATAAGCAAGAATAAAGGGGAGTACAATCTTCTTTTACTACATCAAAGAAGTGCTTTCTAAACATTGAATATACATTTTGCTGTTCAAACTTTATTTTTATAAATATGTTTGAATTTAATATAACGTATTAGTGCAGTTAACACCTTAAATCATTCAAAAATAACATTATTTGAATGTCCTTCACATTCCAATTTACATATAGATCTTGCAGGTTTATAAAATATTGCTTTTGATCAAATATAATGTAAGAAAACCAATATTAAAAAAAAATCTACAAGGAAAAATTGAAACTCGTGGGATTTCACTAAATTAGAAAAATATTTTTTTTTAATTATGGTTAGTTAAAAATGAGCAATTGTTGTGAAATTAATGTTATTTTCATATAGCATTTCATTGAGTATCCAGATTATTGCTATATTACTCTCAAGTACCTCTGATTAAGATATAAAAAATTAATAACGAATTAGGCCTCCTTTGGTCCTGATAAGGGTTGCCATATGACAAAGTATAAATTCACCAATTTTGAGGAAGCGTTCAATACGATTGGTTTGCCAAACATCGGCTAGAACTGTTCATAAATCAATAAATTTTGATAGAATTATGTGATGTACTTTCTCCTCTATGTCCAAGGCATCCCAAAGGTGATCAATATGATTTGAATCCGGGCTTCTAGGTGAACAATTCTTGATTGAGAATTGGAGGAATGTTCAACCAACCAGACAGAGCCAACAGGGACCTGTGAGTGGTACAGTTGTCTTGAAAAATGCTACATTTCAATGTAAATGATAGTACAAAATAAATGAATAGATGTGATCACCATGCAACTCTACGCACTGACTCGCTTTGAGGGGTTGATTGATCCACCATGACCGTGTACACTTCCACTCTAATATGCAAGATAAATGGCTTCATGAGACAGACGCCATATTCCCAGCATCCCACTGGCATGAAGTAGACGGAATCAAAACTCATTACTCTACGTAACTCATTTTTAGTCCTTCAGAGTCTCTCTTTCGTTTGATACCTTTACGAAGGTATTTTGATGTACACTTTTTGTCTTTTGTTCTCACATTTGTATTCACTGTATATATACATTTCATTGATTTCATTGTGCATTGTTTTTATTGTATTTGACTATTTTGTATTTTATTGTATTTTATGAATTAATGTGTTTTCTTCTATTTTCATGTGCCCTGACGAATGCCTTGCTGATTGTGGATGGTCTCTCCGGTCTCCATGGAGCCTCGCCTCTCTCTCGCCCTCTGGAGCTCCTGAGAAGCGATCTCTTTCTTCTGCCTTGTGAAGCTGTGTGGTTCTCTTTTCCGTGTTCCCGCTTCTGCCTGCAGAAGATCCTGGATTTTGGATTTGCCGTGTTTCTTATCGTCCCGTCTCGCCGTGGAACTTTTCTTGTGTCGACGCGGACTTCTACTATTCGCTTTTATTTGTGTGGACTTTTTAAATACAGATTTCGTCCTAGGGTCTTGTGACCCCGAAGATTATTTTTATTGTGTCTTCCAAGAGCTATGTTTCGGCTATTTTGATCTTGTAACATTTATCTGTAAACTATTTGCTGAAATAAAAATATTTGTGTTCTCTAGACCTGATAAGAAACAGCCCGATGACGTGCATTGATTAACGATACGTGGGTCTACGGCTCCCAAAGCACATACGACGATGCGAACGTGGCACATTTCCTTTACTGACTGCAAGACAGGCACCCTAATTCAACTAGATGGAAATTTTAGATAATGTTTGGCTTTGCTGGTCACGTACTATACGGCCCAGCTGTCTCACACAACACTCTTTTTTCCCACCATTCAAGTAGTTTTGGTATAAACACTATCAAACTTAAAAATCCTAGTTTTCTGATGATTTCAGAAATTGAGCAGCCAAGAGTAGGCTGTGTCGAGAGTCTACTCTTTGTCCGCGATCCAAAGCGCATAAACAGAAGCCTTACACATATTGACAATTTAAACGACTGATTAACAACAACTAATGTGCTAACTACTATATATGCAGTTACCACAGAGCTCTCCTGTGCGCATAAATTTGCATAGCATTGTCTATCTCTAATTCAGTAGTACTTGTATTTTATCGATTGATTAATCAATCGTTCCAACGATTAAATTCTAATCAGCACTTTATTTCTTGAAAGAAGAAAATTACGTAATTTATAAGGAAAGTATTGAATGAATATTAAACTATGAAGTAAATCAGATGTATGCGAAAAACGAACATTATAAGTTTAATTAAATAAGAGGATCTCAAATCTTATTTGAGTTTATGTAGTTTTAGTTCTTTTAAAATTCTTTAATGCCCTTTAGACTCTCTCTGTGAAAGGAGAAAAAGAATTTCGAATGACAAACAACATTGCTAAGAAATTAATTAAAAAAATTAACTTATAAAAATATTTTATGCAATTTTAATTTGCTATTTTGATTCATTGTGCAACGAATTTTATTATGCATTAAAACCTAATTTAATGTTATAAATAATAAACATAATTTTGTTTCATATATGCATTTTAAAGTATTTTTTGCTTGTATTTGAGGCTGTACTTCCGAACAACTTCAGAAAGACTGCACGGTGCCCAGTAATGAATTTGATGGAAAATTTTGCTCAAATTCCACCCTTAAGTTAAAAAAAAATAATGTAAAAATGCCATAATTTGAACAAGATAATGTTATTTATTTAAATTTTTTCCTTGAGTTATTAAAGTAAAGTAAGTACTGAAGAGCTGTTTTGAATCCATATATTTTGTTTTGTAAAAATCAATAAAAGGAATTTTGCTATTATTTCTTAAGAAATGCACTAATTTATCTATTCATATTCTTTTATTATATAACAATAAGAAGTAGTTAACCAGAATGAAGGACAAGGGCAAGGGTGGGGAGAGTGTCCATGTTCTGATATTCCGTCGCTTAATTTTTTAAACATTTGGAATTGTACATGTAATTATAGTCCGCGAGTAACTTATGTCAAATAATAAAATTATGTTACACTAACGGAATGCATTTTCTTAAATCCAACAATATTCGCTATAACTGGTATTAAAACAGATACCCACCGGCCTCGCGTAATAGATAATTAATGGATGTGACGATAATATTTTATATTTGAAACATGCATATGAATTTCACATTTGTGTATAACTAATTATTTTTTTAAGAATGATGGTGTGAAATGTTGGTATTTGAGTGAATATATAGATATTACACTTTTATTAAAAGTTTTAAATTTATTACTCCATACACATCACATATTTATCAATTTTATTAATCATTATTGGTTACTTGTTTATTTATTTTTATATAATTCAATACTCATATTAATATTACAGTTGTATTAAATATTGTGCAGTAAAATAACATCAAGGAGTTCTTTGGTTATGTATTTGATATTACCGATTTCCGTAAAATTTATATAAACCTTATGTTATAGTAATAGTTGACCAAAATTTCTAAGTATTTCTTATTATCGCAAGCCTCATTTATGAACTTAAAATAGTTCTAGAGATCTTAACTGAATTGAATTGTATTTGCCCCATGTTACTCGATAAAACTAATCCTTTTTATTTTTCTCAGAGAATGGACTGTTGAGTCTGAAGGGCCATTTCAACGTATGGCAGAGTCACTTATACAGAAAATTCGTTAATGGACCACATAATTCATTAACAACATATAAGAAGGAAATTAAAGAAAGAACTTGAGGAGAAATAATGTTTAGAATGAATACCATTCGCTGACATTTACTATCTCAATTTTCTTTTAGCAAGTAGCGCATATTTGGCTTTCAGCATGGACTCGAATCTCATCATTACTGATGGTTGCCATTAGCAATATAAACTTAAGTAAAGAAAAAGAGTTTAGTTTCGATTACATTGAAACCCAACATAGATTCCAGATGATAAACACTTTGATGTTGTTTTACTAAACAATTTGCTTTCCTTAATGATCTACACAACAAGCCTGCTCTTTCTAAAAACGATTAAGAATTAAATCTAAGTCTCAAAAATCATTACTTCCTTTTTTTTATCTCTTACCGTTTTTGAAGATTGCATAGGTAAATTATTTTTCTTTCAATGTATGCGGAACAATTAATTTAATTTATACGCCAGTTGGAGAAATAAGATAAGCTCTGAAGAAAAGAAAGAAAAACATTTATTATTTAGTTTAGATCGAATTTTTCATTCCAAGTGTCATAGATTTTTTTTAACATTAATTTTATTGCACAAAAGTTTTAAGGAAATTGGGATTCAAAACCATTTTTATTCTTTTCTATGCATCATTCTTTATTTAGAAGACATTAGATTTATTCCACTGAACATATTACTACATTAAAGGAAATTACTTTTTGAGAAAATTCAAATTTCAATCATCCCTTGATTTTATTTTAGAAAAAAAAATAATTCCATTATCACCTTGAATAATTATTATCATGTTACTTTAAAAGAAAGAAAATGGATTTTTAAAAATATAGATTAGTTATTTAAAAAACAATAAATTCATTGGTATTTCTCAAATGGGCTTCATTGTGAATACAATAACATAATATAGGAAATTATATCTCAAAATAAAAGAAGTAATATACAATTATAAAACGTACAAATATAAAAGTATTTACTTTATTGGCCATTTTTAGCTTAAGCTTAAAAGTAAAGAAAAAATCTAATTACTCTTGCATTTCTAATATGATACACGAAAATGAAGTAACAAAGGAAATGAACAATGATGGGGGTTTTTTTCGCATTAGTCTGGTAGCCATTAAAATATATGATCTACATTTATTTTAGAATAACATATATGAAGGTGGACTAAGAGAATTCCTACCATTCTGCGAATACTGCAGCACTCATCAATAAATACTAGGGAAAGTGGTTGTGCATTTCATAACAAGTACTCACAACTTTTCAACGATTTTGGACGTTCAGTTTTTGTTTAAAAATCTTTTGGCGTGGTAATGTGAGTGTTCATGCTTTTATATAGAAATATTCGAGTGTCGAGTTGACATTAAAAAGTTGTTTGAAAGGCAATAAGCGGGATACTGTTTATGGGGACTCTGCACCAACATTTACAACCGTGAAAATTTGGTTAGCTGAATTTAAGCTTAGCCGAACCAGCTTGAAAGACAATAAAACTTCGGGACGTCCAAAAACTGCAACCACTGACAAAAACACGCTAAATTTCCAAAAATGGTGCTAGACGACCATCGAATTAAAGTGAGAGAGATAGCCGAGTCTATGAATATGTCAATACAACATGTTTGTCATATATTGAATCAAGATTTGGGCATGAGAAAGCTGTCCACACGTTGATTGCCGCGTTTGTTCCAAAAATATATTCGAATGAAAACTTCCAACGCTCTGTTGGCGCAATAAATCCGAGTTTGGGCGCCAATTAAGTACTGCAGATAATACTCGGATTCACCACTATACTTCCGAAACAAAAATACAGTCAAAACAGTGGATTACGAAAGGGGAATAGGCATAAAAAAAAGCAAAACCTTTTTTTCTGCTGGAAAATAATGGCAATTATTTATTTACTTATTTATATTTTGGGGGAGGAGGTAGTCATGAAGTTATTTTAATCTTTTACCTTCAAACAGGAATATGTAATTGTGTGAGCATACTACTTATCATTACTTGACCAGCTGTAGGCATAAATCGTAGAAAAATGGCAAAATTTGCAAAAAAAAAAAAGTTTTCACCTAGACGAGGTGGCATCTTATACCTGAGTGGTTGCTATGGCAAAATTCTACGAGTTACGGTTTCAAGCACTTGATCTCTATTTTTACTCACCAGATCTAGCCCTAAAAGACTTCTTTTTGCTCCCTAATCTAAAAATTACGCTCTGAGGACAGAGATTTTCATCAAATAAGGTGGCCATCACCCTCGTATTGCAGAGAAAGACGCCGAGTACTATCTGGTCGGGTAGAAGAGAAGGGAGCATCGCTGAGAGAAGTGTGTAGACTTACAAGGAGATTATGTAGAAAAGTAAAAAAAAAAATTAAAGAACATTGTCTTTTACCTTTATCAGGTCGGAAACCTATCATACCACCCGTATATAAGTAAACGTAAATTATATTTCTGCACATGATGTGAAATAATTTTTTCCTTGGGTTTCTTTAAGATAATATTATGAAATTTAGTTTAGTTATTGATTCAATGACTTAGTTGAGATTCGAAAAGTAAAAGACTTTAAGCAGTCTTTTACATTGTCATTTTTTGGTATTTGAAAATACGAGAGAGAACATCATTTTACATTTGTGCGATTCAAATAACAATTAAATTTATGATAAAGCACAGTTCACATCGAAAATAATATTTATATTTATTAGTTAAAAAATTATTATTTTAGAGAACCATGGATATTATGTGAAACTAAAGAATATTCTTAGAATAGACTAATGTAGGATCTCCTTTCCAGGTCTTAATAATAAATCCATACATATAAATCAAATTTAATGAACATAAAGAGGATAAATATTTAAATGATTAATACTTAGAGAGAGATTTATTAGACATACATATTTACTTTTGGTATAAAAATCCTCATTGTGATTGATTCTTATAAATGTCTTTATAAATGTAATTTAAGAGCCAATTTTGAATATCCTAAAATGAATGATTCATGCAGTTTCTGCAAGGAATTAAATAGATTTGTAATTAAATTTATCTGAGTTTTAACTTATCAGACATAATATGAGAGAGACTACAATTCGCTTTATATAATTTAATTCATCAAAATCCCTTTGATTTTAAAATGAGTTTCATCATTTTATAAGTTTAGTTATATAATTTTGCTTATAAAGTTTGAAATGATTGTATCGTCACCATATTAAAACTCAACTAAATGAAATGTTTGAATTACAATTGTTACATTCAAATGAAAGGCTAGTAAATAACAATCAAAAGACAGACTGTGAGTGAAGGATACAGAGTATGTTTAATATGCTATTTGCAAAAAGTTTTCTTTTCAAAATAATTCGCTTTATATCATGTGTGAGCATAATACAAACCGAAAAATAACTGAAAGAAGCTACCCATATTAGAATGATGGAATAAAGAGAGAAAATATGCGGTATGAATTCATGTTGGAACAATAAATACATTTTGTTAGAGTTAAATATTACTGAGAATAGAAATAAAATTACTATATTCATATAATGCAGTAGTATACAATTGACAGTAGACACAACAACCATAAATCCAATTAAGAATGCATCATTTGATAGTTTTTGAACGAAAATTAAGTGAAATATGATGTTTCTGGATAATATATTTAAGGATTTCATAGTCATAAAACTGATAATTTCATAAATCTGTGGCAAAAACACACACAAGGAATATATAAACAATGAATTTTGAACAATTCAAATTATTAGTAACTAACTAATTGTTTTGAATTCGTTCTGTTTAAGCAGTTAAATTAAGGACAATTTTATTTAATTAGTTGAAATAAAGTTTGATACGTTTTTTTTGAAAATACGGACTATACATAACATGTTAAGCATTGTCACTAATTTTCAAGAACTAAGACTTTCAATCAATATCTACAACTACGAACATATTAGAGGTACCACGGGTATTTATATTACTAATATAGCTAAGATAAAGGAAAATATACTAAAGTACATGATTTTTTGGAAGCAAGGCATTTAATATTAATAGATAAGTTAATTTTCATAATTAAGATGTAACAAAGCATAAATATTTTTCAGAGTTTCCTTTTTTTAAAAAAAATCGATCAATATATTTTTATTACTTAATTAGTAAAATAACTCTGTAGGGAAAGAATAAGAACTTTGCTCAAACTTTGAATATTTACAATGTGTGCTCAGAGTTTTGTCGAAAACAATTTACCAATAGATCGCAATGCTAACCCTTACGCATATCTGCTACAATTAAACTGAAATACTCATATACTATGATCCACCGTTGTTTGAATTCAATTAATAAACTACAAGATTTTAGGAAATTTAGAAAATAACAAGTGAAGAATCTGTAAAAATTTTAATCTTCTGTGGTTGATATTACCTGAGATATCAAGAAACAAAAAATAAATAAATACAACAAGGATAAAAAAGTTATATAATCGTCAGTTGATTATCGATTTGAACGCTGCCAGAAAAAATTTCTTTCATAAAATTCAATTTTAAAAGAATTTTCTGCTTCCTTTTAACACTGCTATAGATATTCATCATTTAAGAGAACAATAAGTAAATAGTAAAAATAAATAAATAAAAATTAAAATAAATAAAGCAAAAAAAAAAAAAAAAAAATTAAAACAACTAAAGTTGTTAAGTAACAAAAAAAATATTAATTAAGTTTCTCGTATTTTCAGATTAGGTATGTCAATAATTATTCATTAAGAATATCAAAATTTGACATACATTTTCTGTCATTCCGGGGAGCTGATGCTTTATACCCTTAGTTGCGAACAAAACAAACTCATCATCTTAAGTAAATGAAAACTCTGCACTTCCTTGTAAATAAAAATATATATTGACATTAATTACAACAGTTACACATCACTATAAGGCATAACACAGGTTACATAGTTGAGCAAAAAGCGTTCTCTCTTGTTCACGTTCTAAGTTCTAGTTAAAGTTCGTTCTGTTTTTACGTTCCTCACTCCAAACAACAGCGTCCTCTGGGGGGAGTCACGTGGTTTCAGCTGGAAAAGTGTTCAGTTCGGAACAAAAGTAAAAAAAATTTAAAATGTATATGTTGCTTATTACTAAAATAACACGGTAATCGATAACAATAATGTAGTAAAATCGTAAGTAATAATCAAAAGTCAGAACTTTTTAAGAACCACGATTTCTTCTTATCAATTTTAGACAGCTTTCCTTGAGCACAGAACCCTTAATAATTTTCGTGGCATTGCACAAAATAAAATGATGCAGGAACTTAGAACATCTGTCTTATCCTCATGGATTTCATCTCTCACTGCTTCTCACAAGAACTCCTTTCGTAGAAAAGCAGTTTCATTCGTTATAAATATTCATCTTCCTGTTCAGTTTTCACCCACCTAGATTTATGGGGATTTTTAACACAGTTTGAGCAAAAATGAGAATAATAATCAACATTTATAAGCAAAGTTACAATAAAATGTATTGCCTGTGTAATAAAACATGGTATTTAATACTCAAGATATTGATATTAACAAATAGTTTTAGCACTTCACCATGAAATCAACAAATTATTCTCACCACATTATTCTGTAGCAAGTGCCATATTCAAAAGATGATTAATGATGATTCAATCACATATCACAAACGGTTCAAAAGAAACCAGTAATTTAGATATTTTCTTAAAAAAAGAACTTAATTCATAAAATTTAAATGCCCGAAAGAAAGGATCTGTTTAACATAACAGAACTCGGTATTTGTCTCTTTGTTTCTTTTTTTTGTCTTTTAAAACCACAAGAACAAATGATGAAATTCGAGACACGACTCTGCTAACAAGAATATGGTGGTTAACGAATGTTTCCAGAAAAATCACTTAATCCAGATAAGTTACTGAGATATATAATATTTAGGGACGACAAACATAAAATGCGTACATACCCCCGGCTACTAGAAACGTTAGTTGAAGGAAAGAAAATATTATTCATTTTTCTGATTCATTGTGAGTGTGTCTTATGTTTTCCCTGCACTTTCTTCAAATGTTCTTTGTATATGCTGAGAATTGTGTAAACATGGCATAGGAAATGTATTTGAACTTATAATATATATGAACGATTCGAAGTGAATTTTTCTGTAATAAATTTAGTTATGGCTACAAATAAAAAAAACACACAAAAATGTTATACAAGTGCATGATTATCATATGACCTTCTTAATGTTGTTAGAATTAGAACTCATAAAATACATTTACATGTTATACTATTACTAAATTCGTTCTGTAACAATTTTTCTTTGGAAATATTTAGAAAAAAAATTTATGTTTTATTTTCTAATCTTCCAAACAATTGTAAGGAGCTATGAAAAAAATCATGATTTATATGGTTTTCTTCATTTGTTGCTGCAAATTACGTCAAGTTAATCTTACAATGCACGATTTTTTAAATTCGTCTGAAAAAATATATTTGATTTTTCCAACAATATTAGTTAATAAAAATATTTTTAAACAAAAAAAATAACTTTATACTGTGCTACGTTTTTTTGATAAAAAAAAATAATAAATGCACCACCAATGAGCTTAAGCAATTGTGTAATTAACTAGAAAATCAAATAAACTCAAATGCTCAAAAAAAGTAAATGAACCATTGCTATTTTATTACCAATTATTTTAACAAAATAATTATTTTTGGAAGAACTATTTTGATGAATTTTTTTTTATTGAATTTTTTTGAATTATCTTTTTTGTAGCATAACTTTTAAAAAAACGAACCAATTCTAATATAGAAAAAACTATATTATACAGAAATATTTAAGCTTTTTTCAATTTAAATCAATATTTTATAATTAGTTTACTTTTACAAAATTTGCCTCCAAAAACGTATCTCCTTCTTCAACTTGACATTTATTTTTATTTCAAAAAATATTTTGACTGTTACTTATATATAGATTATTTAGTTCCTTACTTACTTTCTTCTTTTCATTAATAAAATTATGTTGTTACATATAAAATTATTATGTTTTATTTTCTACAAAGGAACAAAACTTTACAGTTCTTGAAGTCTTTTGATAATACTAACTTTCAAATAATGTACAATTTATTAATTTATGAAATATAATATTTATAATTTTGAAATATATAAATTTATACGTATTGAAAAATATTTTCAAATGATGTGGAGGCAACTTTTCTTTCAGCTGTTACCGCCCACCTGTAGATGACTCTGTATAAGAAACGAATGTTAAGATTTTACTTATTTTTTCCTGTAGTGAAATAAAAACTTCTAGAGAGAGAGAAAAAATCTTTGTAACTCATCGCAGGAGATGCTCGTTCCAAAAGTAAACTGCGGTGTTCACAGACGTAATTCGATAAAGATGGAAATCAAATAAAATTCATTGTTATTGTTAACTATAACCTTTACATTTGTCTGAAGTTCAAAGACGAAAAGGAAATTAAAAGGCAAAGTAAGGCTAAAGATGAGTAATATTTAAGAGTGAAAATATTTAAGACTATAAAGACGAGAAATATTCTTTCACTAAAAAGGCGGAGGACTGTGAAAATGATGGGTAGAAATAAAATAAAAAATAAAAAATATCAAATGTATTTTAAATAAAAATTATCAAAATATAAACATTTTAAAGCAAGAAATAGATTTTTAATAATTTATTGAATTCACTTTTGAGTATTTATATATATCGAAGTTAATAAAGACGTTACTTTAAACATGAAAATACTAACAAATAATACAGAAACTTACTAAATTAATTTTTTTTTCTAAAAACCAAGCATGACAGTAATAAAAATCATTTTGAAGTGGGGAAAAATATATTTAGTATAGTTGAACTAATAATATAAAGGATACAATGACCCGTGTTACTTCTTAAAATGGCTAAATAAATGAAATATCATAATTATCTGTTACATTCAACGCAAATCGTACTTTTTAATGCAACACTACATTTATCACACTCATATCGTTTACATTTGCAACATTTATATGCAGCCCTGTTTTTATTACGCAGCCCTATTTGACATTGGATGTGATTTCTGAGTTCGATATCTGACCAGAAATTTCAGAAGCAGTGCGTTGGAGGGCTTTCGTTACTTCATGATTTTGTGAAGTTCTTCAGAAACTTGAAGCATAAAATATCTTCTGGATATTGTACTTCTGGTAGCTTCCTTGTACACAATCCATGCGTTTATTGAAGCTAAATCCAAAATATTAAAAATAAATGTACATTGGCCATCTTCGATTTTCTGCTTTTTTGCTGAATAGTTACTCGTCATTTGGTCCAGAATGTCTACATCCTACTTTGTAGAATTATAACATGCCACAGTTTCGGGCACTTTCTTTTCATTATCTGTTATGTTAACTGTTTGGTGTAGAGTTCTTAAAACCAAAACATTCTTGTCCTTCTTACATTGATACACAGTCAAAATGGAATCATTGTGTTTATAACATGATGTAGAATAAAGTGGATGTTTTGAATACTTTGTGGCGTCTGGGATTCCCTACCTTGATTGCTTCATTGTGCAGATAATGCTAGTAGTTTTTGTTTTCATTTTCTCAGCAAGAGTAATGGAAGTAAAAAGAAATTTACTGGCATTGATATCCTTTCCTTTGCCCAAGAATGGTTTCATCAAAAGTAAAATGACATTGTCTAAAAGCAATAAGTTATCTGGTCTAGTATCATATTTTCCTATATATGGAATGACGTTCAGCTTGTATTTAAACTATACTTCTGGTGCAATCTAGATTTCAATACCAAATTTATAAGGCTTACTTGGTATGTATTGAAGAATGAGTATCTAGTTTCAGACGAAAATAATTGCTCATCAGCTGTTATATTTTCTGTACTTTGGTTGCAAGAAATAGTTTTCAACGAATCGGAACCAAACAAAGGATATTGGAGAAAAATTATCGTTTTGTAATCTTTGAGATCTTGTAGACTTTTGATCAAATCTCATAAACCTCAATATTTCCTTGAACCCATCTCGTGTCATAATATCATGAAAAAGTAGGTCATCTTCCATAAATTACTGACAAAGATTCCTTTAGCACAATATGCTCCTCGAGCGTACAAAAGAGCTAGAAATGCATCGAACGTATCCAGTGACATCGACCCGTTTTCATTTTGGAGTTACCTTCGAACTTCTCTTTCAGTACATTCAAGTATTATTTTCGTCATAAAGTTATCAACCAATAGCTGAAAATCGCTGGATATTCTTCTGCTTTCTACGCGTCTCTTTGCATAGGAAGACGCTTTACTGGATCCTGACAGTATATTTAGGCTTTGAAAGAGTCCAGGTTAACTGTTGGTAAGCATCCTTGCCCACATCGAGCAGTTTCGTGCATTTTCAGTATTTTATGTAGGTCCCGCATTAGAAGCATTCAGTAATGTAACATTGTTTTCAGTCTTCCTCCTTTTTAGTTTATCTTGTACGGGTAGATTTGTAGAATGAGTATCGGATACTTCAATTTTCAGTGAAACAATTTATTCTTATCCTCCGGTATTCTCCGTCTGATTTATTTTCAATTAATTAACACAGAAGTTGAACAATTTCTTCATTACTAAGACGTTTACGATGAATATCGAATAATACTCAAATAATGCTATTTGTACGTTATCACATATTTCTCTTTAGAGCACCAGTCACGTTACTGAAAAAACAGATATTTCACTAAAACACTTCTGCTTAGCATTTCTTATGAAAACATCAGTCGTTTGAAAGTAGGGGGGGAATAGGGGAGAGAGTATGATAAAAGATTTTAGTTCAATTAATAACTTTTAATAAAACCAAATATTTAGTTGTTGTTTTTTTTTGCTTATTTTGTTTTTATTAGGGTTTCGTGATTTGAAATGTCGATTTTAAACAGCTTTTCATAATGCCGTCAAAATGACAGCTTTCAGTCTTTTTAGTTATACAACAATTTTTTCCACTCTATATAACAGAATAAAATTTTGTATAGGAGTGTGCATGTTTCACATAAAATTAATAAAATTTATAAGATTTCAGAAACCTGAAAAGAAAATATGAAATGTAGCACATAATACAAACTACGAAACCATTAAAATTACAGTAGAAAGGCTTTCCAGCGTTAAATAATTAGTTATGAAACCAGAAAAAGAGAAACATGGAAAAGGAAGGTTATAGGTCAAAACGGAAAGCCAAGTAGCTAAAAAATATAAAAAAATAAATGTTTTCCTATGCAGTTAAACTTATTTAATTTTTTATTTCATTTCATACATTATAGAGCTTTTGTCTTACCAATATGTAAACAAGTGTATAATATTTAAACTCTAATTTATTTAAAGCATATGTATTGTAAGCTTTACACTTTTAAAAAAATTCATATTCATTACATTTACATTTTTTTTGTCCTTACTTTTGTTTGTTATTATATTTTATTGTATTTTTAATTAAATGCTTCATCTTAATCAGGTTATGTACTTTATAAGAACTCCAAAATTTGTCAAAGTAAATTCATTACTTGAAATTACGTGCAAAATTAACCCAATAATTATCATTGAAATATTTTTAGAACTCATGTTATCGTACATGAAGCAGCGAAGAAAATGTTGAGAAACAGCTTTTTTTTTTTTTTTTTAATTTCTCTGTAATGACTTGGGCAATAATCAAATGACAAAACGTGAAACATGACACTAACGTATAGTATATGTATGATAATCAATAAGCAAATGACTTTTTTCCAAAGTTAAAGAAATATTTTAATACATTTTAATCTTATTTTTCGTTATCATAATAATGTAAAACTCCATTAAATTCACATCTTTCCAGTAACTTGGTCATCCAAGTTATCGAAATGTCTTTATAATGTACTCTTTGTATTAAGAATTCTATCATTAATGGTATATCTTTGCTCTCTCTCTCTCTAGTTCGGAAATATATTCATTTTTTTCTCTCGGCGTCATTTTCTTTTCACGTTTGTTGATCACATGTCGAGAAATTTTATGTAACCGAATTCAGATCTTGAATATATATACTGCATTAAATCTTTTTTATATCAAAACATTCCGCTTAAAAGATTCTTTTATTTCTCACGCATTTTTAAGCATTTTAGGACTTTGAGGGTAAAATACCACACTAATGACATATACTAAATGCTATGAAATTTTTTAAACTGAAACTTTTTATTATTTTCCTTTTATGAAATTATTTTAAAATAAATCACTAGTTTGGGTACGTAAAAGGCAAAAAGTAGTTTTGGAATGTGTCAGAATAAAAATTTGATGTCTCAAATATAAAGAAATCTTTTTTTTTATTTTTAAGATTTCAACATTTTTATTTATTAAAATTAGTTTATTTTGTTTATGTAGTTGTTATTATATTACACATACTGAACTTATTCTGCAAACATATGATTACTGTTTTCAAATAGTTAATTCTTTGTTTGAAAAATATATATGTAAAAAATTTATAGCAGCTCTGATGTTTTCCAATAACGATTTATTCCTGAAAAATTTTAGTCAGTTAAAATACTTAATATTCAATCATCAAAAGGCTTTCCATTAGGTACGAGAAATTCAAACCCCAATAGTTAATTAATATTTTTTAACAGTTAATAATATTTGCAAACAATCTCCGAAAGAATTTTATATTAGGTATGTGTTTTCGGAACTAAATTATTATTGTCTTAAATCAAGTAATCAAACTCAGGAATTTTGTACAATTGCTGATTTTGTCTGTGCAAAAATGATAAATGGTTCAAAGGTCGAAACTGACAGTAAAATTAAATATGTCTTAACTTATTGTTGGTGAAATATAAATTCAGTCATTATTGTTGGTTTCGGATTTTTGTTGTGATGCAAAAAATACTCTTCAAATTAAATAAAATTCCTGTGATGTATGTTGAATTATATTTTTGAGGTATTTCTTAAAAAATATTATTAACTATTGAAATATCTAATTACGAGTTATTTATGTTAATTATTTGATAAGCTATAGAGTAAGTATAATATTCAAAACTATTTCCTGATGACAATAAGTTCATTCAAGTAACTTTTTGTATCTCAAAACACAAAAATTTCGGAATGAACGTATTCGTAAAAGTAATACATATCATCATTTTTTGAAAATGTCTCGTAAGATCTTACTTTAATTTAAAAATACGATTTTTTATTCATTCACCTCCTTCTTAGCCTCATATGACCATTCAAATAAATTAAAAAGAAGCGAGTAGTTGTTATGTTTGTTTTTGCCGAAGCATGTCTATAATTCCCAAAATATCAAAATGAGACAAATATTTCAAAGTAAAATTTATCCATTATTCCTTTAGGCAACTTCAATTTAGTTTAATCATTAATTTATATGAAACAGGGGAATAACAAAATAATTTATAAAACTATGTAATAAGATTAAATAATATAAAGGAATAGTATGAAGTAATATAAACTGTATAGTAACATTGTTTATATAGTGTCATCCTGTGCTAAAAAGTAACGAAATTAGATTTTTATGCATCGAAAGGTAGGAAAGCAATTCATCTAAAAAATAAACAAATACGACTTAGCATTGAAGAAAGGATTGTCCAGATATCTCTCATTAAAATATAGGCTTAAATTAAAAAAAAATACAATTATTAATTGTTGAAAACATGACTCGTTTTGAAAGAAAGCATTTTATTTTTACAGTTGTCAGTACAGAAAGAAATTGCATAGACATATATAAAAAGAAAAATACAGCTCTACGATTATACTACGCAAAGTAAAAACATTGTAAAAATAAATAATTTTAATAAAATAAACCTGTTGCATATTTTCAATCCCGTCAAGAATCAAATGAAATACTAGTTTCTTGCTTCAATGTACTTTTGTCTACAAAAAAATTAATTCTTAGCTTTACTTGATGCACGTATTTTTTTTATGACACTAGAAAAATTGACAATGTTATGGTCTTTGAATATGAGATACAGATAAGGGAAATCAATTTTATTATTTTATTTATTTACTATATTTGCGCTTCGCACATTTCATGAAAAATTAAATAAAACAAATTGAACAAATGTTTTTTGAATGCTCTATATGTTGTGTTTCATCCTTTAAAGATTATTTCAAAAGTTTAATGATTTATAAAAAAAAAGGATTTTATATGTATTACAGCAAATAAATTAATGCCTTATAAGTATTCAAAACAATGTTAGAGGAAATGTTAATCGGTATGTAGTTGTTAATAAAAATTGACAGCAATTAATCAGTTTAATCTTTAACTCTTTAATTTGTGTTAAACGTACTCGAAGTTAAATAATCATATACATATATTTTAAAGTTTAAGAATCTTTCAAATATACGTCTGAAGTAAGTAATTTGAATTTGACTGGTTCTTTCGTTTTAAAAAGTTGAAATTATTGGATCTTTGGCTTTTCAAGATTTAACAAGTTTAATAAAAGTGATATTTTTCATTCAAAGCTTGGGGATTCTGATTAAAAAGAATGATAGAGTGGATCGTCTTGCTTTAAAATGGACTTAAGTGTTAATGAAGCGTAAGAACAAAATGTTGTAGAACAGAGAAACTTTTAATTAATTAGACTTAGTGTTACAGGAGTTAATTAATAGCTCGTAATTAATTAGTATCAATGTAGATTCATTCTCTATTGTAGAAGAGAAATGAAGCTCTTTGTCTAGTTTCGTTTCTAGGGATCAATACTTAAAAAAATAATTTTTCTTTTCGGTAATGTACTTTAATTAATCGAATGGGAGCTTATTTTACTTTCCAATTTTAAACACTTCAAAGTGATTTTAAAGAGACATTCTCTTAAAAATAAAGTATGTTAAGTATTTTCAATCATGTTCAGAGCACTCTTATTATGAAATTTAATAGAAAGCTGATGTTTACTTAAAATAAGTAACGTTTTATTGATTTCTCATAATTTCTGAAACAGAAAAGATACATTTGTTGAGATATACTTACACAATGTAGAAGGGAAGGTGTAATCTTATTTTATTTCATTATAAAAATGTCCTTGGTGCTTAAAACTAATAAATATGTGCTTTAAATATTTAACAAATTCATAGAATTATTTCAATCTTCTTATTCTGGTTTGATTAAAAAAACATGAAACATTATTAGAAGAAAATTAAATAGCTTTGTATTGTCTTTTTAAAACTGTAATACTCGAGGACACATCAAATAAATAAAATTATTTTAATAAAATTAATTAATTAATTAATTCATATATACACACACACAAACACACACACACACACATATATATATATATATATATATATATATATATATGTGTGTGTGTGTGTGTGTGTGTGTGACGCTGCCTATGTCACTAGAACTATTTAAATGAAAAAAATCAGATATTGAACATTTAATACGTTTAATTAAGACGTTTCACATTAACATTTACTCATATTTTGCAAGATATTCATTTGAACTCGAAACAATTAATACAATTCTATATCTTCTATAATTTCACAGATCGTTAACAACGTCATAATTTTTTTGTGGCTTTCTTGCTTTTGTCTTCTGACTTTCGAGAGAGTATTCTCTTCTGGCAGAGTCAACGCCTTTTAAGGTCAACGGCTTATTCCAGTTCTCCACATTCGACCATTCTGAAAAAGGTGACCTCATCTTTTTGACTCAAAAAAAGGCTACATTTATGTCAACTAAGAAACAAAGCTGAAAAGGGAAAATTCAAAAGCATCAACAAAGCTGAGGAATTAAATATCATTTATCGTCCTTGGAATATCACCTTTTTTCAAAATCACCATCGTCTGTGGAGTATCATGGTCTTGCTTTGTAAAAGGCTTCACTTATCTCTTCTTATTTGCTAATGTCCTCAAAAAACATATAAAACAGCCACGTTTGGTTGGAAATAGTCATAATCGGTAGATACGCAGTCAAATAAATGAAGTAATGAGATATTTTATGTTACACACCATCTTTTTATAAATTCTACACAAGTTGTTGTTTTATTAGGTCATCCATTTTCTCCTTCTTTTGAAACTTCATATGTGTCATTGCCTCTAATTTTTGTAATCTTCTATGGCCATGAATATTTCAATTTAAGCTTAAGATGAAGTCCACATTTAGTACGTTTCATAGCAACCAAGACACCTAATTTATAGCAATGAGGCATTCACCTTCGAAAGTTGTACGTCTTCTTATTTTGCTCTTGAACATTGAATATTTGTTTTTTTGAATCTTTACGGAGATCGTTCCGCTGTTTTTTAAAATTAGATTGAAATTCGTCTACGATAATTTCTTTTAATTTATCAGTATACTTGGTATTCATTTTGGTGCCGAATAACAGTTCAAAAGGGTTGGAGTCGATTCATCATTGGTAGGTTGAATTGATAGTCATTTGCAGTTCATTAATGTATTTATTCCACTGCGAAAGAGTTTCAAGCAACAAAATTGAAAGAATAGGAATAATAATTTGATTGAGCAGCTCAACTGTTCCATTGGCACGCGAAAAGCCTGTTGTGATTCGGTGATGATTTATATTTTCTTTGGAACGATATTCAAAATCTCTTAACGTAAAAGCAGTTCTATGATCCGAAATTATTCTTATTGGACTTCCAAATGTAGTTTTTTGCATTTAAAGTTTATATATAACTTCAGCTGATAAAGTCGTCTTCGTGAGATATAACCAGATGGATTTTGTAATGCCGTCAATAATCATCAAAATGTGATTATAATTTTTTGCAGTAATTTTTAAGTGTCCTAGGTGATCTATGTGATAGGTATGTAAATGTAAATCTCTCTCTCAATTTTTTAATTGGATGAAGAAATCTTTCCTGCTCCCAAATAGCTATTATTCTTTCAATCTTTTGTTTCAATGTAGAAATAAAGTAATAATCTTTTAATTGTTTCTCTGTGTATTTAACACACATTTGTCCCATTTCAGGAACATTTTTAATTATTTCATCTAACATACTCTCAGGTAAAACTATTACTTATTTACGGTCTACAAACTTATAGAGAGTTTCGTTACTTCAAAAGTCTTCATAATTGGAAATCTTGAAAAAGTCTTTAATTGTTTTTATCTCGCTATCCTCGTTCTGCGCTAATTTAAGTTTAGGTAAAATATTTTCCATAGAAATACAAAACATGTTAATAGAAGATCTACTTAGAACATCAACATGAGACACCAGATCGATGTTCAATTACATAACTTAATTCTTCCAGTAATGAGGAGTCCTATCGAGGTACTCGTGTAGACTAGCATCTCTTATTTATTATTTTTTTGAATTTCTAAGCAGTCAGTTGCAATTTTAAATGGTATCCCTAACAAATAAATAATAAATTTCTTAATAGCTTCTATAACAGTAGGAAACTCAAGTTAGTAACTGGAGTATTCCTTTTCCGAGTCTGTGGTATTCATACCCATAAAATATGTTGGAAAAAAAATTATTATCATTTGCAGATCTTTGCAACTAAATTACACCACACCCATTCAGCCTCCGTATGTAATTCTGTTTCATAATTTGGATTATATATTCCTAAAACAGGTATCTAGGAGAGCAACATTTTAAACTTATTAAAAGAATATTTCTCTTCTTCATTGAATCTAAATTTATAGCCCTTTTCAAAAGATTACTAAGAGGTTTAGCAATATTAGAATAGTTAGAAATAAACTTTCTAAGATGTTCGGTTAAGAATAAAATCTTTAAATTAGTTTCAAATTGGTAGTTTCAGGAAAATTAGGAGCAGCTTTGATTTTTAAAGTGGATGGATAAATACAATACCTTTTCTGTCACATATTCCAGAAATTCAATCCTTTTTTTCAAAAACTGCGATTTTTACCATTGATTTCAAAAACATATTCACACTCAAGATTGAGAATTAGTTTTAGTCTTTCTATTCCTTCCTTTTCATTAGCAGATAATATTATTACACCATCCACATTATGTAAAAAGATAAAATAATGTCCTCATTGATTAAAGGTCTAAAAATTGTTTTAATAAATCTTTGAAAAACTGATGGGGAGCTGAATAATCCAAAAGACACTTTTAAAAATTGATATTGTCTTTCATGAATGACAAATTACGTATATTTTCTACTCTGTTCATTTACATTCACGTGAGAAAAAAACATTTTTTTTTTAAATCAATAGTATTAAATACTCGCGATTCTTGTAATCGATCTAAGACATCTTCAATCAATGGTGAGGAAAATCTGTCTTTGACTACAATTTTACTTAGCTTTCTATAATCTATACATATTCGTGGAGTTCCATCTTTTTTCCTAACAATAACAATTGGACTAGAATACTCTGAAGAACAAGGTACTATGATACCCTGTTTTAATAATTCAGTTACCTGAGCCTCAACAATCTTAATCTTCAACGTCGCGGTTGATATATTGGTTCGTTATTTTTAGTTAAAATATTTAATTCTATATTAGTTGTTTTAATGTTCTTCGTTTGATAATTTAAACTAGATTGACGCACTTCATCTTTAATGGATTTTGAAATAATATATCCAATATTTTCTTCAATTTCAATAAAATTAATATTTAGTGGTAAAACTAATTAAATATTGTTTACTTCAAACGAGGTTTTTTTTTTTTTTTTGGTTATAAATCCATTTTCATTTATTATAACTATCCCTTGCAAAATTACATCAAGTCTTATAATAGCATTATGAGGTATAGCACCGTTTTCAACAACACATAAGTCAGTAGTACACTTAAAGTTATCAATTTGTATCTCTCCTTAAATACGCTTATTTATAATCTCCTAATCTCGATAAAATTTAATTAAACTTATTCAGTTCACAAATATTTAACTTTTCAATTATATTTTCAGAAATAAGCGTGAATAATTCCTGTACCTATCAATGAGTTAATAGTTAAATTATCAATTTTTAAACAATTAAAACAAAATTAACATTCTATCTATAATTACTTAATTGTTTCTGATTCACAAAATTATCTAGTTTTTGTTTTATTCTATTGATATGATATTTTCTTTTCATAAAATTATTTTTGATAACTACATAAACCTTAAGTTTTCCTCTACATTCGCGTTAGTTTTTGCAACCACACAAAACTAAAATGTTCTTATTTTTATCATTGGTACCTCTTTTATATATTGCATTAATGCGGTATCTTCAATCCTCCCTCTGTTACCCAACTCTTTCATTATAAAATAATATTCCTGAAAAGACTCAGATTCTTTCATTTTATATTTTTTCAATATTTCATACATTTGGGCTGAATTAGTAGCTATATTAAATTCATTTATCAGCAATTCTTTTAGTTTCTCTCATCACGTAATATTCAATTAACTTTTTTACAAATAAGAAAGCATTACCACCAAGCGATCGCTTAGCGGAAATAAATTTTGAAGGTCAAGTAAGAAAAACATTTTTGCACAGCATTCAGATTGCTCACACCAAACAGTTATGTTTTCGTGCAATTCACCATTAAAAGAAAAATTAACCTTTGATATCAGAGAAGCTTATAGAGATGTTTTGATTTTTCGCAACATATAGCTACTCTTCTGAACAATTTGCTGCCTCATTAATGTTCTGACTGCACTGACGGGAATTGTTTTTGTCTTGTATCACTTTCCGATACAAATATAGTCGAATTTGGAGCATATTGATAGAACAAGTTAATATTTAACAATTGTACTATTCCTTCGATTATTTCTGTTTATTTCCCCTTCGAATGCAATATTCAGAATATCACAAATAGTAAGCAACTCGTGTAATGAAACAGTATTATTATTATTAGTTTTTAATTTAGTTTTAAAATTAGAGTCATTTACTGTGAATTCACACCAAACAAAGTTTCTAAAACTTTTCGCACTTTTAGCATTGCCATCTGTATCAAAAATAAAAACTTATGTAAATTATTATTTTTTCTTTTCCAGATTTTTCTACTTATCACATTAATTTCACCAATCTTCATCTTTAAATTAACAAATAAGAATAAATCTGACTCTGCTGAAAGTATTGAATTAAATTCCTGTAGAGCACTCAGTAATCCAATAATTGACACACTTCTCGCAATTTAATTAGAAATAATTTTATTTTAACATTCCTTATTTACATCATGAGTCTCCCAAGCCACTTCTGACTTGTGGCTCTGTCTAAGTTATTAGACTATTCAAATAAAAAAAATCAGATCTTGAGCATTTAACACATTTAATTAAGCCGTTTCACATTAACATTTACACACATTTAACAAGACATGCACTCGAACACAAAACAATTAATACTATCCTATATCGTCTGTTATATCACAAATTGTCTACAACGTCATCCATCTCTTCTTATTGGCTCGTTTTAATTTTCTGACTTTCGAGAGAGTATTCTCTTCTGGCAGAGCCAGCGCCGTCTGTGGTCGAAGGTTTATTCCAGTTATACACACATAGACACACACACACACACACATATATATATATATATATATATATATAAACAAACCTGTTTGAGAAGAAATTATTACAACTTTTACTTTCAAAAATTTTCAAATTATTATGTATGACATTAAAAATTTGTGAGTATAAATACTTGCGTTTTTGCTAAGAATGTGTACGAGTAGACTCCGTTTGCTTGTGTTCATCTCCCCTTCCATATCTAAATTCTATATTACAGGAAGGCAATAAACGCTGAAATAAATAACAGAGTAACTTACCGAAGGACTTCTAATTTAACGATTACGACAATTAATTTGAGTATAGTAATATATATATATATATTCTTGTGATGCTCAATAAATTTATATTTTCAGAATTAATTAAGTTTAGATATTAAACATTATACAACACTTTTTTATGCATAAACACTGATTGAGGCATTTTTAGTAAATATAATTAAGTCATAGTTATTAATAATATATGAATAATAACTATTTTATATTTGTCATTGATAATTTATTTAAAATTTTCCCTTAATTAAATAAAAATATGTTTTTCTAAAGAAATACTTTTTAAAGAAAATATTCTCTAAATTATGTTATGTTTCAATTCATGTATCCATTTATGCGCATCCTTATTTCAAATCTTCTTTTATCACATCTAAATAAATTATTTTACTTAAATTATGATTTTGGGGAATAAATTTAAATATATTAGTTTGAAACTAAAAGCTTGTGACAAATTTTCATCGTCGGTAATCAGATAACTAATTACTCAAAAAAAGATGACCTTAAATTCCTTAACTAATTTATTCAAATCCTTGAATAATGAATAATCGAAGTAAATTATATACCTGAAGTGGTTTACTTTAGTCGACTTAAACCAGCATTTCTCATCTTGTGGATCGCCTCTATTGGGGGGCGTGATACACTAAATGAAGGTGCAAACGTATCGAAAAAAAAATATTATTTAAAAAATTAGTTAAATTTCTGAAATTAAACCACAAGAAATACATTCTGGCGTAATAAAGAATAAATTATACATTTTCACTAACATAATATACTTGTAAGTAGCATATCTGTATTGTGTACTTAATAATTAACTTATAATTGCTAAATTAAAAACAAATTTTATAGTTATTAGTAACCTATTTCAGCTTGTCTTAGAGAGAAAGGGTTTTAAACGGAATGTTTAATATTAGAAATATTGCATAAAGGTAGAGAAGACGTTCCAGAATGCTCTAGACTAATCGGAACTTCTTGCAAAGCTGCGAGAATGTCCTGTTTGGTAAGACAGAAGGGAGACGTCATGTACAAAGTTATCGATTCTATGTTTGTGAATGCATCGGATTGGTGTTTCCAAATATTAATCAATTTATTCATTCTTCGTAATTTGTAAGGTTTGAAGTCATGGTCATAGTTTAACTTTAGAATTAAAATATTCAAAATACATTAATAATATTATAAACATGGCTATTGTATGGGAGGGGAAGCAAATTACATTTGAATATTGGTTCGCAATCACTTAAAGGTGGACAAAACTCTGACTTGAACTGATTATTATAATAAAATTCCTACTGGTCTTGTGAACTGGAAAAAAAAGACCTCCAATAATGAAATCGAAACCTGGTGGACGCATTCTGACAATTTTCTTAGATTTGCTATGAATATTGTCATGTTCTTATGACTTTCTCAAATTCTTCTTTCTATTATCATTTCAAATCACTTAACTTCTACTTAAATAGTAAGGCTACGCTGGCATGTACCAAGTTTCTTCAACGACATGTGGTTGTCAAATCAAACAGAGCCACAGAGGCTAGTTAAGTGAAATGATTGTGAAAACACATTACAAATTTTTATAATCAAATATATGCCTCTGAAATTTAGATTTATTTTTTTACTTGATTTCTTCATGGTGATGAATATGCTAAAATAAAATTTTAATAACTTTCTTTTTTATACTTTGCACGATCTAGTATTATTTTCATCACATCTTTCATAACAGCATAAATCTTTTCCTCATCATTACACATTTCTAAAACCAACATTAATGTTCTTCCGAATAATACGAATCACATTTTAAAATCATAAATTACTCAGTATTTAATTGCATTTTTCACTTGATGTTGTAATAGTATAACAAATATTGTCGCCTTTTACGTCTCTAAACGCACAAACTCACAAAAGGCCGTTAATAGCGTTAGAACTCTCCATAGAAATTCCATACTATGAAGTTATAGTTTAGGAGGTGTGAAGAATTTTCTCTCTTTTTTCAGATTATAATTTTATAATAAGGTGCTTCAATTTCTAAAGTTATTTTAAATGGAAAATTTACTCTAAAATAATGTTTTTGGCTACTCTACAGGAGTTGCTATCTCTAACGGTAAGGTAAAACAGCGGAAGTCGTAGAATCTATTTGGATCACAAAATGGAGGAATGTAAGAATAGCAAAAAAAAAAAAAAAGGTGGATATAAAATCGTGAGCGAAATAACATTTTTCATGAAGAAAGTACAGCAATCATAATTCCTATCCTCCTTTTCATTTACTCTTAAGAATATCAAATACTCGAAATGTGATTTTTGTCACTTTTGTTGTAGTTGAAAATTTGCTGTAGTGTGCATCTTGCTGCAATCAGTTTTCATTAATAATAATAATATATACATATAAAATTATTAATTATACATTAAAATTATTATTCATATATATATATATATATATATATATATATATATTATTATTATTATTATTTTGATATTTTTAAAAATTGTAGTTAAATATTTTTAACATGAAATATGTTTTTAAGCTAAAATCTACCAAAATTCATTTTTAATCACATATATTGAAGCAAGAAAGGTAAATTTAGTCACATCTTTAGATATATCTTATATTTGAAAAATTAAGCATCATATATATATATATATATATATATATATATATATATATATATATGTGTGTGTGTATGTATGTAATCAAATATTGATTTTAAATTTTCAATCCCATTTATAATAAATTATTATTTTAAACTAGAGTCGGAATGCTGTAAAGATCTCTTGCAAGAATGTAGTTTGTTGCAATAACACAAACATATTACTACATTTCTAAGTTTATGATTAATGACAAGCATTTAAATAAAGAAAATTGTTATAAGTTTTCATGCGTTGAAAGTATCAAATAAACATTTATTGTGGTGAAAAAGATGTATAAGAAAGTTTTTATCATTTTCTTCCAATTCAAAAATTTAAATCTTAGTATTATGGAAAATATAAGTCTTCGAGCATGAAATTACTTAAAATTTTTCTCTAAGAGAATGTTTTTTAAAATTGTCATTTTCAATGAAATTATCAAGACATATGTTTACAGAAACAAAAAATTAAAATCCACTTCACAAAATTTAAAGTAGTATATATTACACATCAAGTGTTTTTTTTAATTCAAGAATGCTCAAATTGATAGGGATGACAGTTAAATATTCAACTAATAAAAAAAGGGGAAGCATAACATCTTCGAGTGATTAGTTTATCATTGCAAATCCGTACTGGCAATAAAAAAAATATTCTTCTTTGAAAGAATAAATGTCTCATAAAAATGCTTCATGTACATTAATATATCTACATATATTTTTCAAATAAAATAACAAACAATTTACTTCATTTACTAATCTTCATAAAGTCTTCATAAGTCTTTATAAAAAAGTCTTATACAAGTCTTTATAGAAAGTTTTTGAAAATGACATGTACTTCATTATTTTATGATATATTTTTTTATTGTGTACTATCACATTTTACAGCTGACAGATGGGCAAATAATTAACTTCGTTTGAAATACTACTATAGAAAATTAACTCCATACATAAAATTCACTTCATATATCCATATCTATTATAAGTTAGAACAAAACATTACTTACTACTTTTAACAATAGTTTAACATTTAAAATATTAAAAATAGGGAATAATATAAAGACACAAAGATAATTCTTACGGTTGTAGATGAAGAAAGAAATAAGAAATGATAAAAATAACTGAGGAGCGTAAAACAGATACGAGAAGAGAGAAAATATTCAGCTAAAGAGACAAAAAAATTAAAAGAAATAAGAGAACTGGAAACAGGAAATTATAAGAAAAATGACTTTTTAAAGGAAAAAAAAGGACTAGAAATAATGAACACAAAGAAAGCTTGAGACAGAGAACAGAATGTATAGAAAGCTATGAATAACTGTAAGCATAGAGAAATTCGGATAAAGATTTATGATAATAAGCCTGATTCGGAACTGGGGGGAATTAGTTGTGCAAAGAACATATTTATAGAGAAATACTCAACAGAGTTTCCTCACCTTTTTAGATGAATAGATTCAAAAACACGCAGTTATTTTACTCTCCATTCCTAGATACAGTAAGCTTTTGAACAAAGAATCATATCCACGTGAATGTAACGCTTACCTTGAGATTTTCTATTTCTAATATTTATACAATGGTACGAAAAAACTCTTAAGATACAGCAGTAGAATCAAACAAGTAGAATACTATGTTACTCCATATAATAGTCTTTGTTAAAGTTGACATTCAAATCCACCACAGTCGTTTGTCACAAAATTTATATGAGGACTTTAGACTACTATGATTTTTGCTTTATTCCAAATGGTACTCCAGAGTATGGTTTTTAACATTAAGTTTCTCAGTAATTAAAAAGAGGCTTTAATTTCATGGACGTACATTTTTAAACAACTTAAGGAAATTTTTTAATAAGAAAAAACTATTTTCTATAATTTTTTGCAATTAAACAAAAGTACTCGTAATTTTTAATTAAATTAAAGTTAAAATAAAAATTATATGCAGTTTTTATATATAACTGTTTTTCATTATATATATATATATATATATATATTTATAATGAAAAACAATTTTACAGAAAAATCGGCATATAATTAACATACATACATATATATAATATACATACATATAACATACATACATATATAAACACACACACACACATAATATATAGTAATAATATATATAATGTGTGTATGTATATATAACAATATATACATACACACATATATACATATATATATGTGTGTGTGTGTTATGGTAAATGTAATAAACTGGTAATTATGTATAATTACCGATAATTATTCCTGATCACCACAAAAATTAGTAAATGTGATAAATTATTGAATATTTATCACATTTACTGGTTTGTTTTTGAAATTCCCAACTCGTAATGGGGAATGTAATAAAAGGCCATAAATTTTCCAAAATGTATTATGTCAGATGCATGTGATTTCAGTAATATTTCTAATTTCGTGCTAGACAGAAGCTTTTTTTTAAATAAAATACAGAATAATGGAAGACATGCCTGAGCGTTTTAATTCGAAGTTATTAAAAGGTTTGGACAGTAAGGAAGCGAACAGCGGTTTTCTGACGAAGGAAAAATACGACAACTGGTTAGTAAAAGAGAATAATAGAAAAAACAAAAGTAGCAGTGAAAAAAACCGGAAGTTTATTAAAGACTAAAAAGATACGACATAATGGTAGTTGACAATGTAGAAAAACTTATCTTTCCCGTAAGTAAAGATTGCTCTAATATAAGATTTTATGTGTTCCTTGAAGAATTTTTTACCATAATTCATGAAGTGCATTTATCAATTCGCTATTGCGGAAGAAAAAGAATGTTAAAAGAACTTCAAAATATTAAGACATCAATAATCGTAAGAATTAAGATATCGTTACACTACAAAATAAACTCAATTTATTACATTCCTCATTACGATTTGGGGATTTTATAAACTTACTAATAAATGTCATAAATATTCAATAATTTATCATATTTTCCAAGTTTAGTGGTGGTTATGAATAATCATAGGTAATAAAACATAATCATTGGATTAATCTTACTTTTAATGTAACACACACACACATATATATATAAGCTTTTTTCATTCTTACTGAATTGGGTTTCTATTTCTAGAAGAAGAATATTGTTAAATTTAATCCCATAAGAAATAATATTGTATTTTTTAAAATTATTTCATGTATTATTCATAAACTTTTGTAGATATTTGTAACAAATATTGTATTTTCAATGAATTTTTTCTAGCTCAAACATCTTGTTTCAATGTAAGGAGTTTCTAACTAGAATTAATAATTTTAAAATAGAATTAATATTAACGTATTGAATGTTTAACGAAAAATATCTTAAATCATCATGAACAATTCCTGTCCCGACAAGCTGGTGCATGAGGCCACAACAACTACACATAATTTTATTAGTTCTAACGCTGCCTATCGAGCACTTCCTCAAACATTGCCATCCTAAATGAACAGCTCTCATCTACTGCAATTCGTTGCTATGTCGACCTTCATCATCTCTTTCTTTTCTCCATTTAGTGCTCATGTCAGTGCAATTTTTGAATTATAATTTGATATCATTCCAAGTATATGTCCAATCCTTAACCAGCATTATTTTTTTATTTGGGAGGAAATAGCTTTGTCTGATGTTTTTTAATGTATAATTATAAAAACACATTAAATATTTACCACTTGATGGTGTTTAAAAAGGTGATGATAGCATTATATATACATAATGATGAAAATTTAGTTTATTTATTGATGCCTTAGTTGATGCATAATTCAAGAGAATATACATAAAAATTTGACAAGCTATATTTTTAATTCATGTATGGCAACTAATATATATTAATATTTGACTCTTTTTCTTGTTTATTTTAATGATTTTAACGTGAAGAACTTCTGCATTAGCTCACATTTATCCAGTACAAAATAATATAAATATAAATATTTTTATAAAACATTTTAAACGTTTTTATAAACAAATCATTTTAAAAGAAAATGTTATAACCTCATGTTATATATTTACACACAATTGTCTTAGATATCAGAAAAATACACTCCTTTTTGTGAATGTTTTCTAAATTCTCAAAAATATTTCAAACTCTCTCATATTGTAATTTAATTTTTCGACGAAAAAGTATGTTTTGACTTAAGAAGTTTTTTCAAAGGAACTAATTTCAGTCTAGTTTATTCGTAGAATAATAAAAGTTCAGTAAAATCTTATGAAATTGTACATTACCTACATAGAGAAAGTGATATTTAATAACTTCTTTGAATTTTGCATGATAAATACGTTTTTGAGGGCCTAGTTTAGTTTAATAAAGTTTTAATAATATGTCTAGACATATTATTAAAACGTTTAAATTACTTAAATGTTTAAAGAAAACTGCTTCCGATCATATACATTAAGAGGGTAGCTATTTAGGCATGGAAAAAAGTTTCTTTTAGAGGATGTCAGTTTATTTTTGAGGTTCTTGCATTTATTTTATTAATATCAACGCCATCGAAGGCTTCAAGTTTAATTTTATTTTTGTTAAATCACACGGGTTTAATGCATACTAATAAAGTATCTAAATTCTTTCAAATATAGTTATTTTATTTAAAATTATAGCAATTTCTTATAGCGTTTGTTTTTATTTTTTCTATTTATTTAATTTTTTTACAATAAAATAAACTATTGTAAAAAATAGAAATTCTCGTTGAAATTTGTGCAATATTATTAAAGTTTTAGAAATATTGAAACTTGAGATATAATGCATACAAAATTGTTTCTTTGTATCTTGTTCAAAGTATATATATATATATATATATATATATATATATATATTGGATTCCGTTAATGATCTCATTCAGCTCCATGCTTTAATTTTCAAGCAGAAAGTTTTGAAAAACATGTAGTTAAATAAAAATTGCCAATCATTTTATTCATGAGATTATGTATAAATCATGCACAGAAACGAATTAAATATGTATTGTGAATATTAAATATGTATTAAATATGAAAATTTCAGATAATGGTTTGAAAAAGTTTAAGTAATTGCAAATATTGTAACCCGTTTATTTACACAGACAGCTTGCAACCGGGCTTACTTTTCGAGTCTATCATTTCGTTAATAGCAGTGAACATGACTTTATTATTATTTACTTCAATCCATAAGTAAATGGCAAAAAGTTATACACCGCTTGAAAGCTAAAAAATAGATGTATTGAATGTAGCGTAACACATTCGATTTATCTCATCAAACAGCGATTTACAATCAATTGTTTTTGGTGCTCTCTCCAACTTCGCAGTAATAAAAATGGCGTACCTTAAGAAATTCCTCACAAAAGAAGAATTTAGATTATTTTTCTTCTAATGCCCAAAGTTTTCTTCATGTTTACTTTCTTAAAATTAAATAAAAATATAAGATCGACTTTTGGAGAAATATTAGTAAGTCAAAAGATTAAGTATTGTCAAAGCGTGGAATCCTAGAATTTACAGAAAAACGCAACTCATTGCAAAAAGGCAAGCATTAATTAATTTGTTAATTCATGTCATTTTATAAAATAATCTAATAAATTATATCCTGCATGATCTAATTCATATGTTAAAAATCTCAAATATTTTTAAATCAATATCTGTGATTCATTAGAAAATTAAGAAGCTCAATTTAATTTTTTTACCAGATTAGTTTTATTAGTGTAGTAAATAATTGCACCATGGTTATATTTCAATGATTTTAAGTTACAAGTCTTTTTTTATGAATTTTTAGTTATACCTAAAATGTAAATAAACCTATGTTGCGTCGAGCATGCTCTAAAGATTAGGGCAATGTTGTATTCCTTTGGTAGGAAGACCTCATTCTATTTCATTGTTAACAAGTATTTTTAATACCTTATTTATTTTCTTAAGAAAATATGCATGGTAAACTTGCTGAGTTTCGATGGATATTTCTTAAATATTTCATTAATAATATATGTAGACAAAGGGAAAATAGCAATTTTCTCTAACAATGAATCTAAAACTTCTTCAGTCAAATTTCACAATGAAAGTTTGTTTAAATACCCTGAAAAGCTTCCTTTAATATGTGGAATTCATTTAAAGTATCAAATTTTGGGAATTTTCTGATTTTTTTTAATTACTTTGGTCACTAATCAAATAATTTTTAAGTTTTTTCTTGTTTCTTATACGTTTCAAAATTCTATATTCTGTTGAGAGCATTGGTTCATTGTTTGTAAGACTTAAGTTACTATATTAAAACAAATTGAACAAATCAAAAGAAATTCTTATTAAAAGAAATGAAGGAAGTTATAATCACAATTATATTATTTGCTTCAATGTAAATTCTGAAATAATATTGATATTATTTTTAATTGTTTGAAAATTATTTAAATACTCGATTCTTCGACTGTATTCAGTAATAAATTATGAACCTAAACATATGTTTGTTAAGTACAAATAATGAAGAACATTTTTAGTTAAAAATAATAAATAAATTACCTGCGTATATATTTTAGTATGGTTTTTATGCCTAGATTGGCTTACATAAATTGCTTTCCAGTTTAATATAAAATTACTTATCGCTGAAATCATGCACACTTTGTGTCGCGTATATATAGTAGAAAATAATTTATTTTTTAGCATTGCTTTGGAAAATACAAATACAAGTACTTTGCCCTGTTTCAGAAATATATGCGTTTTTGTTATAACTTGAGCTTAATTCTGATAATTTGTATGTAAAAACTAAGCCTTTGATAAATTCGCAATGAATATATAGAATGTTTATCACTTTGAAATGCTTTTTGATACTTCGAAAACAACGCGTGAAAACATTTAATAGAAATTATTAATATTTGCTTTGAAATTAATTGTACTCAATCGTATTTAATTAAAGACACTTCCTGATATTTCATATTTTTAACCTGTAAAATCAATTCGTATGTTGTTACATTAGAACTGGTATCGAAAATCACTAAACAGCTTAATCATCATTGCTTTTGTAACATTCGCAGGAAAATTTACTATTAATTATGAGAATTTCTAATAATTTATGACGTTTATTGCTTATGGAAAATCGAAATATTAAGAACAAAGATGTACATAAAAAGTAATACTCAATTGCTTGTAAAATTAAAAAATAGGGCTAACACAAATTTCTCTTGATCACTTTTTAGAGCGAGATATACATGAATATAATTTCAAATGATTTCCTATGTGAAAGTGAAACAAAAGTAATTAATTAATTAGTCTGCAAGAAATAACTAAGCTTATCCCAAAAACACTAAATTTAAATTATTTTTTTTGAAAAAAAGTATTTCAAATAATGATGTTCGAAGCGTGGATGGCGTCGAATAAAATTAGCACGTCTTAAAAAGACGTAGGAAAGACATTATAAAATGGATGAGGCGCTTTTAAAATTGAATCGAAATCTCAATGTGATAATGGAACTGTCTAGACACCTCATAGTGCTTCATGTAAATGTCAACAAAATAAAAAAATAGCTTTTTGGTACATAAAAAGGCAGTATTTACACTTTGAAGATTCAATGCAACTGCAAAGAACTAAAATGACGAAAGCTATTGACGAATACTTAAGAAGAGTAAGGTAAAAAAGGATGTTACGGTTAACATAAAAAAAGATTTTATTTTGTAAATCATAAAAAGTAGATGTCGTCATCTAATCGGTGGTAGTTGAAACTCCAATTGTTTTCATTATCTTCTCAATAGAAAATTAATTTTTTTAATTTTTTTTCAATTATTAAAGAATGATAGAAAGGTGGAAGAATGCTTTTCATTGCTTTAATTTACTTTTATATGTAATGAGAATTTCGTGAAACAAATGATGACTCTGCTTATTCGATATGTCACGAAGAAAATACACTTAAGTGAAATAAAGAGCCAAGAATAATCTCAACTCGAGATTTTTTTTCTGTAAATTAATTCTAAAACAATAAAAGTATAACATATTTTTAAATTAATTTAAATAATTACAATTATGAGTAGTAAGATGCAAGACATAGTAACAGGAATAATCAAAAACCCAACTCTCGTTTACTGTTTAGCGTGATATATATATATATATATATATATATATATATATACGAGGAAGAGGATGAGGATGCACTTCATTCAAGTTCATCTTTCACTGCAAAAGTTATAGAGAATAAATATGACTCACAAATAAATTCTTCTATTGACCATGGTCAAATGGAATCAACGGATTAAAGTTTAATAGGAAGCAAAGAGTGAATGAATATAGATTTATGACGCAAGAACCTCGATTCTGCTCTTGGGTCAACGAATATCGCTACATTTCCCCTTTTTAAAAAGTGGCAGAGCCCCCTGTACTCTGATCCGACTCCTTTTAACAGGTATTCTTGAAAAATTACGAATTCACTTCTCACCAATTTGATTCTTTGGGTGAAAATTGGGCTTTAATCTCAGGACATTGAAGACATCTTTTGACCTGATTTTTCTTCCATACATTTTACTTCATATGTAACATCAGATAAACGTCAAGTGATTCGACACGGTCCAAAATAACGCTTACGAGCTTCTCGGAAAGTTCATCTTTTTTTGTATACGTGTAAACACACAAACTGAATCCCCTATTTTTGTAGATGACTGATCGATGCCTATCATCGTTTCGACGTTTGTCATCTGCCTATGCCTCGAGAATGAGGAGTTTTGACAGTTGCGTAGCTTCTTCAGCCTTGGTGACAATATGTTGTACCTAATTGTCGTGCTTTTGAGTATTGTTAGGAAGAATTACGCCGAGAGGCGTCTCTATTTCTCTTCCATAAGAAAAAATGGTACGGAATCCCATCGTATCCTGTTTCGCTGAATTATAAATACAAGTCCCTCAGAGCAGAATATTGTCCCAATTTCTTTGTTCGTCATCTACGTATATAGACAGAATGTCCACTAATATCAGGTTACATTTTTCTGTCAAACCATTCGTATGTGTATGATAGGCATTCGTCAGAAAGTGCGAAGTTCGGCACAACAGATTAATATCTTTCACAAAGCTTAATAAGAACGAACCTCCGCAATCACTTATCATTTCTGTGGGAGCATCGTGTTTCAGTATTTCTTCAACAATGAAATAAGAAGCTTTCATAGCCTCAGCAGTTGACAAGTCTTTTGTAAATGTGAATCTCGTCAGGTAATCTGTTCAAGCAATGATCAACCTATTTTCATTTCATGTAACGGGAAAGCGTCCTAGAACATTCATTTCAATTTTTACAAATGATACATCAGACAGCTTTCTCAGGTGAAGTTGACCTGCTGGAAGTTCAGCAGAAGATTTCTGCTTTTGAAAGTCTCTGTAGTGTGACACATATTGGAAAATTTTGCCATAACGTCCTGGTTCATGGTATTCTCTACTTATTCAGTCATACGTCTTGGCGAATCTGAGATGATAGGCAATTTGTGTACCATGGATAACTTTCAGAAGATCTTTGTGAAGTTGTTTCGGTACGATCAAGAGCTATTGATGTCCCACAGCATCATAATATTTTGTACAATACACCTTTCACATTTTATAACTTAGATATTCGTTATTTTTCCTAAGCATTTTAATTATGTATTCCAAATGGTTAGCTTTCGATTGATCTTCCCTGTAATATGTAATTCATGTCCGAAAAGGAATTTCATCACTGTCTTCGTTTTTTGCTTTGGAGAGAGTTTTTTTAACAAGGTATAGGCATCAGAATGTTTTCGGTCGATCCCATTGACTATGGTTAGGTCGTACTCTTTCAACTTCAGGGCCTTTCTGGCAAATCTTCCAGATGAATCTTTTACATTGGCAAGACTACACAAAGAGTGATGGTCTATTACGACTGTAAGGGATTTTCCAACCAAAAAGGTCTAATAGAAAATAGAAAAGGTCTAAATAGAAACTGTCTAAAATTATTGATTGCCCAGATGACAGCAAGGCTCTCCTTTTCAGTTGTAGAAGAATTCCTTTCGGCGGCTGTTAAGGACCTGGAGGCATATTCTATTGGTCTTCCTCTGCCATCCTGGACTTGCATTTATTTCGTATCCACAAGTATGTATTTTTATATCCGCATTTGGAAGGTAAGGTTTTAAAACAGGGTAGAAAACAATTATTTCTAAGAATTGTTTTAGAAAACTTTTCATTTTTCTTTAATAATTCATTCAGGGGGTTCGTTCGCTATATCGTTTGAGTTCCCGATAAATCGCCGATAGTAGGAGCTCACACCTAGAAAGCAACGAACATCTGAAATATTTTCCGGAACGGAAAACCGTGTTACAACAGTTAACTCTTCGAGATCTGGATAGATTCCATGTTTATCAACTGAATGACTCAATATCGTCGGTTTCATTCTCCAGAACGAGCATTTTCTTGAATGCAATGATAGTCCTTGATACATTTGACAATTTTCCGCAAGTGTATTTGGTGTTCCTTAAAATACGGCGTATATACAATGATGATCTCCTGGCAGCACAGACAAATATTCAACTTGAGTCCTGGAAGAAGAGTGCTTATTATCCATCATCTGAGCATTACATAACTCAAACAGCATAAACTTCATTCATAAAGATCATCATGCGTCCGAAAATTGACTTTTCCCGGTCACTTTCATCAACTTCGATCTACCAATAGCCTAACTTTAAATCCATCATGGAGAATTCTTGCACCGATTAGGCAGTTTAAAATATCATCAATGCGTGGTAGCAGATAAATGGGGGTTTTTTTGGAATCTTTTTTTGTGATAGATGCAAAAGTGCCATCAAAATGGCGCTTTTGCGCAACTTTAGAAAATTTAATTCCTTTTATAAAAGTATAAAAGAAATGAGAATTACGTTAAACAAATAATTACACACACACATATATATATATATATATATACTATCAATAATTTATTAATGTTGTTTGTTCATTTTATTTTGATAAAAAAATGGCGGCGTTAAGGTAGTTTAAAAATGAGTTTCTTTTGTTTTTCCTCTTTTAATGCTTAACTTTATTTGTATTTCTTTGCATTAGAGCGGTGTGTATTTGCTGATTTAGTTTTCGTCTAATTTAGATTTAATTTGAAGGTAGTTCTGATACTTTTTCTTTGGCTGCTCATTTTTTCTTGCTTGTTTATATATCAGATGATGATTTGATCTATAGAAATATGTAACTAATTTCAAATGTTGTTTTTATCTTTCAAACATGTTAAATCAGATACTATTGTCCTAACTACAATTGCAATTCTAAATAGCTCTATCTCTTTTTGTTCACTACTTTTTAAGTACCTTTTATAGTTATCTCTCGCTGTTTTTTGTAAATGATTTAATTAATTTTTAAAATAACTTTTAATTTTTAATTTTTATTAATAATTATTTTTTTAGTCTTTTCTGTTTATTTAATTGTTTATTCTTTCAAATGTGTATAATGAATAATTTCTTACGTTTTGATTATCTTTGTTTTATGAAATATATATATTGTCACTTAGATGTTGCAGTAGGATGAATTCAACTCTGAATACATATCTCGCTAATGAGATTTATTAACAAACTAAAAGCAACTGTACTTAGCTGCAAACTCTCTCAGACTGAAAAGTCATTTAAGTTTATATATTACATTAAAATGTTCTAGAACATTGTTCTGGTTGCGTAAAGAATATTCTTGAAAGTTGTAGGAATTATGATGGGAAACAATTAAACAAAATTTTAAAGTAAATTTTTAATGTTATCAACACTGGGTTTTAAATTCGATAACTCCCGTTCTGTAGACAAGGGATGTTCATCTGCGCCATCAGTAATTGCAAACTTCTTGACTTGCTTTCCCAAGTACAAAATGATGTGTTGTATTTAACTGTTACACTTAGACCACAAACGCTACTTCACTGAATTCTTTACAATACAATAGTGGAGTCATCCAAGATGACTTATTTTTCAGAAATCATAGAGATTAGAAAGCATTTGTATGCTTTTACACATTGATTTGAATTTGATGTATTGAATGATACTCTCAGACCCTAGTCAACACAAACTTCAAAACATTTTGTGAAGTAGTACACCCAATGATTCACCTAAAACTTATGAGATAGTAACAGTTACTTATGAAACTGTGAGTGTTCTTTATCGATCAATTAGGCGATTGAAATAATTGTCGATTGATGAAGACAATCATTTTCCAAATTACATCTCCTGTGTTACAAGGCAACTTTTACATGGATGATGTGCTATATGGAACTCTAACTTTAGAGGAGGCTAATGAGTTTCACCAGCAGTTTATAGTTATTAAGCAATAAGCTGGAATGCAGCTTCATAAATGGTGCACAAACCTCGCAGAACTATCACCAGGTGTCGATGGAAATTATAATTTTTCAAATCAACGTGAACCTCCCCCCCCCTAATAAGAAAGGGAGTGTCCTGGAAATTAGTGGAAGACTGCTTTTCTTTTCAGGTCAAAGTTAAGCTTTGCACGTCATGCAAAAAAAGGAGCGTGGTACCTACTGTATCAAGATTATATGATCGTTTAGGATTACTTGGTCCAACAGTTGCTAGAGCAAAGGTTTTCATGTAAAATTTTTGGCACTTCACAATTGGTTAAACTAAATTACTTCTATTAGCAGAGTATCAAGAAGGAGATAACTTTTTGGTTATGTTAGAGAGCATCAATAACTTTGATATTGAGAGACGAATTGTGATTGAAAAATCTATCCAGATAGTGATTCATGGTTTTTCCGACGCCTCAGAATCTTGCTTTGGATTAGTGGGTTATTGTAGGTCTAGGTGTTCTACTGGTGGAACAATTAGTAGACTAGTGACCAGCAGATCGAGAGAAGCGCCGATGAAAAGCCTTGCATCTTCAAGGTTGGAATCTTATGCGCTACTGTCTTACATCAAAATTAGTGAAAATAAACCTTGCAACAATGATACTGAAAATGAATGATCTTGTGGAGTGAATCAAAGATAATGTTTTCATAGAACTAAAATTATCTAATGGATTCAAAATCGTTTGTACAGAACAGTGTTGGCAACATTCAAGAAAACATATCCATAAACCAGAGGAATCATATATCATCTGAGCTGAAACTTGCAGATATAGGGAGTGGACACTGATGAATTGGTCAAAAACAGAACATGGTTCAAAGGTCCTATATTTATATCTAACAATGTTTATCCGAAACAAATAATCTCTGTGTCCAAAGAATGTGAAGAAATTAAAGCAGAAAACTTTAAAAATATGAGTGTGATGAGCTTAAAGACAATTTTTTTGCAATTAATGTGACTGTAAATAATTTTGTTTATGAAATACTTAATTTGAGTAATAATTACTTAACTGTTATTACTAATTTAAGTTATACTTTCTAGTTCTTAAATAATGCACATAATTATTTATACCTACCACATATATACAATAAATTGATAAATAAGAAGAGTAGAACACACACACACACACACACACACACACACACATATATATATATATATATATATATATATATATATATTAAATAATGATACTAGTGAAGTAAAAATTTATTCTGATTTCATATATATTTACTTATTATCACTTTCAGTATACCCACTCTCCTCTATCCCTGAAGTCTTCTTCTGTCAGCCCCTTTTGGAAGCATGCCGCTTTCACTTTCACAGCTAAAATGGACTCGAATCTCGTTCCTTTTAATGCAGATTTCACATAGAGAAACAAATAGAAGTACCATGACACAAAATCTGAGAAAAGTGGTGGATGGTATAACAATTGGATCCTGTACTTAGCTAGAAACTTCTTGAAGGACAACGCGGAATGAGACATCGCATTACCTTGGTTGAACAATTTGCCATACGAATTCTTTGTCAATTCCTACAGTCTCAGCAATCACTAGAATACTTAACCGATGTTCAGATCGAACCAGATTACCACTTGTTTCGATATTGTTATCCGTTTTTACATTGGAAGGTATTCCGAACGTTAATCCATTCCAATGTATTTTAAGCCACTTTAAAAACGCTTAAACTACCGGAAAATATGTGTATGCGATAAAAATTCATACACTTGTTTCAATAAGTTACACGTTTCAATAGTGGATTTTCCAACTTTCATAAGAAATTTCACAACATCTTGTTGCATTACATTTATTATTTTTCTGGCGAAACGAAAAGAAATTAATAAATAAATCTAATGTGAGCACAATGTATGGGTATATGGACGTGTTTACAGAAACTATAGGCATAGCATTTGAATGAGAAGTTTTCATGATAAACAGCTGTTGGTAGCTTACGTTTGGCGCATGCGTACTTCGTGTGCTTTTTCAGTTTCTTGAGTTTCAAGTCGAATATTGTTTTGTACACAAAGATTGAATGTTTGAACATATCAATGCGAACCAGTATGTTAATGCCTTCATGTGTGATCACCGCGCCACCTATACTGTAAGAACTTATCTGTTCATACGTAGTGTAGCTATTGTGAAGAGTGGTAAGTTTCCTACGTGTTTCTGAGTAGAATGGGAAATATAAACCCAAGTGTGAAGATACTATTCGCAGGTGTCTAGTGAGTTATAAAAATCTATTTGAAGTCCATTTCATATATTTTTCGTGCAAGTAAGAATTTAAATGAGTAACCTATGAGATTTTAAAATGGTATTGTGAGGAGTTATAGTATTTATTGTGCAAATAATTAACACAGAGTCAATGATTCATGTTTGAACTTTTGTAAATTACCTATATATATTTAGTCAATATTATAACTTTTACTAAAATAAAGAAATGCTTACATAAACTCGGTTGTCTCTTTATTTATCTGAACTCGTTTATAAATCTTAGAAAGAACTAAAATTAAAGTTGTCTTTTCAGAAGCTTATAGTTATGTCGAACAGCATTTTATCTTCTAGATTTAATTGAAAAACCTAATTCTTATACTGCTACAGGTCCTCTAAACAATTAATTTTGTCGAAAAAAAAATAATTCTAATACTCCAAGTTTAAGAAATAGCAAAAAAATTCTGTTGTCCACCGTTTTATTAAAACGATTGAAAAAGATCCATCACGGTCAAAAGAAAATTAATGGAAGATTACGACATAAAAGAAAAATCTATAAAAGGCAGCCTATTATGCACAAAATGAAAATCGGGCTAAAGTCATAATTGAAAGCAGAGCATTTCTTTATGTTTCGCTTCCTCATCTTGTCAAAATGCTAATTACATATTTTATTGGACCTCCTGAAGAAAATCTGAAGATGAACTTAATTAAATCTAACTTAAAAGATTGAGAAATTAAGAAGGAATAAGAAAGGCTTTTATTCTTTTAAAAGAAATTAAGATTTTGAAGAATAATTTCCATTAAAATTTGATGAAAGTTTCCTTTGATTATAAATTTATTCTTATTATTTTGACAAGATGAGTATATATATATATATATATATATATATATATATATATATATATATATATATATATAAGAATTTTATTTTCAATGATTTTAATAACTGTACCTGGTACCTTACACCTAAAAGACTTACAATAATTTATTTTTAATGAGAAAGAATTAGTGTTTATATAGAATCAACAAGTCAATCAATGACTTTCTATCAATTTTTTTTCTGTTGCATATATATATATATATAAACAAAATAAAAGGGGTTTTTTTTGTTTTCTTTTTTACTTTTACTAATTTTTAAATTACACAATTGTTTATTTGATATGGACTTATTTGATCTCTCAATACCTCATCAAAAGTAAGTATAATAATGTAATATTTTACTAAGAATTTGAGGCTTTGTATTCTTTGTCTACATATGTGTGGGAGTGTAATAATATAACTGATATTCAAGAACGGTACAATTCTTAAAATTTTTTAAACTTATTTAGAATCAATATTTGCCTTTTTAATTTTATAAACAATGAATTAGGTTATTTCTCTATATGTCAAAATTGAACGCAGAATATTCGAATAATAACTACACTAGCAGGTTAAGAAAGTATACGTCAAATTCCATAAACTGATGCTATTTATTAAGAACAAGTACGTGAACAGTCTCCACAGATACAATCTTTACACGCTACAACTCCAACAAGAGAAAAAAACAAACGAATTTTTGAATTCCCGTTCATAGTCTTCACCAAGAATTACCAAAAGGGTAATTAAAATTGGTGTCCAAACTCACTTAGTGATTAGTCCTTACCCAATGAAAATAAATGAATCTTTTTAAATTACTATTTTATAATAGAATTTAACCCGTTCAATCCCAGATTATCACACGCGATACGCTCTCCTATGCCCAGCGTATCATATTAGATACGCTCCGAGAATGACTGCTACAGACCAAAGTAACAATACAGATTAGCTTGATGAGAAGATTTTATTTGATTTTTTAATGCTACAATATGGCGTTACAATACCGCGAAATCTATATAGATAGGTTATTTAGAATGTTGACCTTGGTGATATGGGCTTCGATTTCACATCTGGCTAATAGGAGGGGAGTAATTGTTAAAAGCACGTGCTGCGGCACGGCTCTTTAAATGTAATGGCATGATTTAAAGAGTGCACTTGCGTTCTGTTTGCTTTTTTCTTTCTTACTTGCTTCTTAGAAGTTCGGAGGAGAATTTATGGCCCTTTATGGGGGTTAGATCTTTTGGTAGCAGATGCTCTCAACTGTTCGTTTCATTCGGTCGATTCTTATTTGTAGCGACAGTCATGACGAAAAGAAAGTATTGATCTGATACTGAGATTTACGAATTAATGAATGAATCTGACAATCATGTTAGCGAAAATGATACAATTCTGTACATAAATATTAAAGGAAGTAAAAGATGTGCTCTTTACTCAAAATCTTTCTTGAAGCGTTAAAATATGACAAAATATTTTTGTAAGACATGTGACGTTAGACAATGCATTGAACAATTTTTTTTTTATAAAAGTACAATTACAACAAAATAAGATTCGCGCACACATTTTTTATATCTTAATATTCCATGTAATGGTACATTATTACACCATGGAATTTAAGTACCAAATGTAAATATATTTTGTATTTTCATAAAAGATAAGATTTTTTTGTAATAATTTTATATAAAAAACATACAATTTTCGATTAAATATTTTTTTCTTTCGTATGTATTAAATTTAATGCAATATAAATAATATATGTAAAAACTAAAATATTCTAATGCATATCCGATTTTAGAGGAATTTTTTTCGCGAATTAGGCTTAATATCTAAAATCGTCTGGGCACAGCGTAACACTCCGCAGTAAGAAGCCGCGGGCCCAGAGAAGCACTTCTTTTTTCTCCCTCCGGTAGCGAAAGGGTTAGTTAACAAAGTGTTCAAAGGAAATGCTTCTATTCATATCACAAGCAGAGAGAGAGAGAGAGAGTTAACTAGAACTAGGCAAAATAATTTGTGAGATCTCTATGCACAGAATTTGGTCTTTTTGCTTATTAACGTGAGCAAAAACCTTAGATTTAAATTAGGTTATTTACTTACTTTCCGTGAATAATTATTTAAAAATATGACTCTAATGAGTTAGTGTATCATTGAAGTAGTTTGCTCTATCTAATACATAAGACTTATGCTTAATGCCATATTAAAAGTTCTTTTTAAAAATCAAAAATAAAATGCTTGTGAAAAATAAATTGAAAACTGATATTTTTTTCAAAACTTATGCATAACTTCTTCCAAAACAAACTCGCAAAAGACTACTTGGAGTCGATGCTTTAGAAACACATAAGAATCATGAAGATTTTCTTTAAGGCCCACAAGAACCAGTAATGCGCAATGGTCTTGATTTCGATCTCAAGACCGGTACTTTTCATGTCGGGACCATAGATTCAATTCTAATTCCATCCCATTCCATGATGCTAATATAATAGGGGTACCACTCCTTTAATAAACTCAAAACATCTTCATGAAAAGCATTGGAAATCAAAGAAAGAGAAAATGGGTGTTTTCCTTTTAAAGAAGTACAAGTGTTATTCTCTTCATCTGACTAGAGTTCTAAATAAAAAAAAAAAAAAAAAAAGAATTGGTGTTTCTCTATGGCCTTAGAGAACAAAATTAATTGAATCCTAAATAAAAAACAACACTCCAGAATCTAATACTATCTTTGCCCTGAGTATTTTCTTCCTCTTATAAATAATTACGCATAGTCCGCGGACTGAAAAAATTTAATTTCCATTACATATTGTCAGAACAAAGCCACAAATTTGAAAATTCACTTATATAACTTAATCAAAATAAAGCATTATCTATACAAATTATCGCATAGTTCACTAGGCTTTACCGTATTGGATTTACTCTAAGAGGGATTTCAGAGCAGTTGTCCACCTTTTATAATCTTGCGAGGTGAGAGATCGCACTTTTTCACTTTCTAAAAACTTCATCGTATCCGAGAAACAAGTTTCGTCGAGCCTAGAAACCTTGGGATTCCTAATCAAGCATTGGGTGCTAAAAATGTTTGGCCATTTTGAAAGAAATGTTGCTCGATCACGCTTCGGTTGTAAAACGGCTCCCCTCTTCGAAGATTATACTTCCAGAATAATCACTTAAAGATAAAGTTGACAACGGATCTCCAAAAAAGCCATCATGTCAAGATGTACGTTTCTGGGCTTTCGCCCTGATGACATTTGAATTCTCACAATGGCATCACTCAGCTTCTTAATAACGTTAAATGATCCTTCCAAGTTTTGTTGTTATCAATCATTGGCATTGGACATGGTTGTATAAGAAATTCGATATCCTCCTTTATAGTACTTTGAATAGTTATTTGTAGCTCTTTTTTCATTCTATCACTTACTAGGTTGATCCTTTTTCGATTAAACCGATGTACGCTTCACAGACTTGCCTACAAATCACGTATATACTGGACAGGGGAGGAAACTGAATCCCTTGATCATCTTTCACCCGGAAAGCTAAAGGGTTTCCTGAACAGCCCTTCTGAAAGAATTTAAATTTTTTTCTTTGTGTCGATATTTACCTGAAAAGTAAAAAAAAAAAAAAAAAAAGAAAAGAGAGAAAACGTGTGGAAGAATACCGAAAAAATTTTAAAGCAGTGAATTACAAGCGTTCTTGGATGTTCATGATGATCAAGCGCAGCAACAATTCTTGGATCAATTAAGTGTAATACAAGAAGTCGTCTTCATATGTTTGAAAATCGTGGAAATTATTCAGAAAATGGAAAAAAAGTTTTGTGCATTAACTGATTAAAATACAGCAGGTAAACCGAAAATCCATTTGCAAAATGCTGCTTACCAAATACAAAAGAAAATAATTTTTAATCGAATTATGACTGGGGATAAAAAGTTGGTAAATTTTGAGAATCCTGAGAGTAAGAAATCATGCAAAAACTCCAAGAGAGCAATGGACATGAATTGCACGGCCAAATTGCTATGGACAGAATACCGTATTTTGTGTTCGATGGGATTAGATGGATGTGATCTACTATCAGGGATCAAAACCTGGCGAAACCGTTTATACTGATCGCTACCAACATCATATAATCAATCTGAATCACGATTTTCAATAAATACCACCATAATATCAAAAAAGGCAACACAATGTTGTTTCTTTGTAATGCACCATCGCAAACAGCAAAATCGATTAAAGGAAACGATCGAGGTTTTAAGTAGGGAAAGAAGTAGGGATTAAATAAATCGAGGAATCCCTACTTAAATCGAGGTTTTAAGTAGAGATTAAAGGAACTTTCGCATGCTGCGTACTTACTTGACTTGGCTCCATCCGATTTTTACTTATTTGCAATTAATGAACAGCTCTTCACATCTTACGAAAATGTATGAAAATTGGTTTGACTCAAAGGGGAATAGCGTTTTCGGTGTGGCATCGATAAATTGTTAGAGGGAAAGTGGAACTGTGTAGTTAGCAATAGGTAAACTACTAATAAAATATTGTTTTCTTATTTTCATACAAAAAAAGTGTATTTTACTTACAGAAATTCCGGTTTCATATTTACGCGTACCTGGTATATCATAATGTTTCAAATTCAAACTTAAACCACTACCCAAATAATCGTAGCTTAAATTTAAACGAACTGGGAAAAAATTATTTAAAATAATAGTACAAAAAGAAATTGCGATAATAGCAATTAAATACTTGCTTAAGAATATTTATTTCTTGCTGAATTCTTTACTGTATCAGGGAGAAATCGTGTTCAAAGTGATTTCTTTTCAAACTTATTTAAGATAAAAATAAATATTTCTAGATCGCTATCAAGAGACATGCTTGTATTCGTTAGTAAATTAAAAATTAATGCATCAGTAAGTATGAACATTGATATAGTTTCATACTTAATTTCCAAGTCTATTTAAAGCAGAATGAAAAACATTTGTAAGCTTTACGTGTCTTAACTTTAGATAATGTTTGCCGTATTTTTAATGAAATGTTTATCATGGTCCCTTATGTTTAGTGTTAAGCAAAATAATTCGCTGAGTGGCAAGAATGTTATATGCTTGTACTGTATCAATTCGACGTTTATACTTACACTTTTATTTGCCAAAATATAAAGTATTGTTTTCCCTTCTTGTAAATGTATTCATGTAAGTTCATCCGACTACATACTCTTATTAGTTCAGATATATTCATAATCTTGTATTTAAAACCTTATTATTTTTGGCAATTTTTTTAAATTAAAAAAAATTAAAAATGAAGACTCAAATGTATACAGTGGCTTGGGGGGGGGGTGCATAGAGAGCCATAGCCTAAGCAGCAAAAATGAGGTAATCGGCAGGGTGGGGCTGAGCTGACTAATCCTGCCTGAAACATCAGGACAAGGTCATTAGATCAGGTAACTGTATTATCATTGGAACTACATAGGTACGTATGTAGAATTTCAAGGCCATTGGACAAGTGAAAGTATTAAAAATAGAGTTGTAAGTTTTGACCTAATTTACATTTACAATTTTGTAAATGTAAAGAAATATGTCTCAAATATTTTATTCAAAATAAAAATAATAACTTTGGAATTTTGAATTTCGAAACGGAATCACGATCCGTTGTTGCCACGCGACAAATGCAATTAATATGTACCCGTTTTGATTTTTAAATTATTGTCCTTGAACAACACATAGATGTGACGAGGGGCAGGTGGCATTTAATTTCTTCAACTTCTTGTTTCTTAGAAGAGCGATATGGCGATGATATTGCGGATTTTATACTCTTAAATAACGTTTCACGAATACCTAAATGTGTTAGTTATTGAAAAGTGAAGTTTTTCTTGTTTTTTGTTCTGTATAATTCGTCGAATATAAAGGAGTGCTAAGATAATTGTATGTTTTATTTATTTTTAAATTTTTCCATGACCTTTTAGATTTATCAAAGTAGAATGTTACTTATTTATATTTATTTTAATATATTAAACTACGAGTAATTTAATTTTACGCGCTCGCAATACAGTCATAGTAGTAGTAGTATTTTATTCCTATAGATATGTCATATTTAGTAGAGGAAGGAGGCGAAATAATTATGGTTGGTCCCGGAGGGTGAAAATTCACTCTACGCTTCTGAATGTATACTTTAATATTATCCATACATATTGATGGAAATATTTTCTGAGTACTAAAATTAACAAAATATAATATACAAAATATTTAACATTTCAAAAAAAAAACTTAAGAAGGAAAAATATATTTTAAAATAATATATTAATATAAAAACCAACATGATGTTTTCTTTAATAACAGCAATTTTGTAAAACTTTAAAACGGATGTTTTCTTCTATATTTAAAAACATAATTTTCTCCACATTCAAATCCTTATAATTGAACTACAGCGCGTACGAGAAATTTCAAATAAATTTTACTTCATAACGGAACATATATTTTGGGTAGAAGATTAATTCCTTTTTAAAGACAGTCATTTGAAAAACTAGCCGGTTTAAGAAATCATTATAGGATCTTTTCCGCTTTATCGGGAATATAAGGTACTTGACTTGATTGCATTTTATCGACAGGCAGAAATACAATATCTGGATATACTTCACTATATAAACCCTTATTGATCGGCAGTGAGTGATGACGTCGAATTTAAAAACAAATAAATGGTTTCCTCAGTCTATCGCACAGTAAAAATTTCTGGAATAAGATGTTTTCTTCCATTAAGCTCCCTTTTGCGCTTTATAAAAGTATCGAGCAATAGAAAAGAGATTTTAAACTGCGATAACGATCTTATAAGACTATGTTTTTTAGAATTGATAGGAACTTTATTTTCCGACTTTAGGAAATGGCAAAATAATATGCTAATACAATTTGTTTCCGTCTTTTTTAATTTTCTATCTCTTTCTCTCTCTCTCCACACACACGCATATATATGTATATATACAATAATCAAAACATGTGAAATCTTATTAAAATGGTTTTTAGACTAAAATTAAGTATTAGAAAATAAAGTTTTTAATTATATAAAACCTAAATAGAAAAAGAAAAATTTTACAACAGAACAAACGAAAAATAGTATAATTTACTTGGAAGAATACGGTACTAAACTTGTTTAAAAAAAGTCTTTAAGATAACATTCAGATTACAAAGAAAAAAAATAAAGGAATATAAAACCTATAAAACTAAGTACATAAAGAAAAATTAAATATAATAATATTTATAGCTTTGGATGCTGACTTTTGACAGAATAGTTGCTTAATCAATGTGTTACAGGTACACAACAATCCTAGCAGAAAAATATTATACAAATCAGTATAGTAATTCCATTAATTTAAGAAGAAACAATATGCAAATAAAACAAATTATAAAAGAATAAATCAAGTAATTAAGTAATGAAGTAGTCTGGTTGATTTTATTTCAGACTGTTCTTTTTCTGTTTCTTTCTGTGCAACTTTAGTATGCCTCTTCCTCTATTGGCATATTTACCAATGACATAGAAACATACCAGATTCAAAATTATTACAATAACTTATATGAAGAAACATATAAAGCAATAATCAAAGCACTGTATTCACACATACAAAAAAATTCTAAGGCTCAAACTTGAACTGGAAGTATAGAAATGCCCTCTATCAGAGAGAGAGAGAGAGAAAGTACTAATTTAAGTAGAATTTAAAACAAAACTTAATGCAAAGTGGAAAAATAGTGAAAACAAAATTGGAAAACAGAAAAATTGCTAAACTCTGAAATTATTATGTTTAAGTTTACTCTCAATAAAATCAAACAAAAATTTTCTTTCAGGTCAAAAAATTTAACTTATCCAAATTAATATAAATATAAGGCACAAGTTTAATCTTATGTAAAATAAGGTCATAAATTATTTTTTTGAAGATATTCTGGCACAATGAACTCTCCCCCAAAAGGGTAAATTATTGATAACTTATGAAAAAGTTCTCTTTTATCATATATATTATTAGAAATTTAATTATCTATGTATTACAGAAATTTCAAATCCAAATATTTCACTCAATTGTTATTAAAATTAGTTTGCATGAATATTAAATGTTTTTATACAAGGTTGAGCATTAAAATTTGTTTGCAATAAATTCATATAGTATGGATTAAAACGATAAGAAAGGTTTAACAATATCTTGTTATTAATTTTTAAGAAAATAATATCATCAACATATCAAACTTCTTAAAAGCATTGTAGTAAAAAAATGTCTTCATAATAATTGAAAAAAATATTGCTGATTCGCTTTGTGATATATCTTTGATCTGTTTCTAACTACATTCTATTATTAAAACTGTGTATAATTTCTAGTTATTTTAGTATAACTAAGTAATTAACTTTTTCATATAAAATAACCTTATTTAAATAAATTTCTGACAAAAACATTTTAAAAAATTTATAAGACGATCTGTGTCAATATAGTTAAAAATATCATCGAAATCTTCTCCAGTTTTTTTAATGTTGAAATATTTAACAGGAAATAACTATTTTTAAAATTTTTATCAAGAAGATTATCAAAAATTTACTATCCAAAGATTTAATAATATAGTTCAATATTTTTTGTAGCTCTTAATTATTATCTATCAAATTGTATTTAGCCAATCCTTCAATGAAGGAAAACTTATATTTGTGTGTGTATTTATACACGCACTTACAAACAAACAAAGATTTACACACACACATATACATATATACACTCATGGACAAAAAAAATTATCTCACCAAGAAGGAATCATCAAAAAGAAAAGAAATTTTACATACGTAATGACTACTTTGATATAAGTAAATGATTAGAAAATCAAAGAAAAATGATCATTTATTTCAGAGAAAAAGGCAAAAGAACGGAGGATTTAATACCCTGTTGAACCTCCTGTAGGGCGAATGCACGATGCGATACGATCGGGCATTAAGGCATACAAGTTCTGTATGATGTCTTGAGACATTTTGTTCCATATTTGCTGTCACCTTGCCTCTAGTTCGTTCAAACTCGTGAGATGCCCAAATCGCCATCCCAAATGATCCCAGATATGCTTGATTGGAGACAAATCTGGGGATCGAGCAGGCCAAGCAAGGGTAGTAACAATGCGGAGACAGTCTTGTAATACCCTTACCGTATGAGGCTGAGCATTGACTTGTTGAAAAATGGCTCCTGGGAGCCGTTGCATGAGTGGCAACACGTGTGGTTACAGGATGTCATGGACATACTCTTGGGCTGTCATGGTGCCACGAATCAATACTAGGGGTGACCGTGTATTGTAGGCAATGACACTCCATACCATCGCACCAGCTGTGGGAGCGGTGTGTCGCTATAAAGCATGCATGATTGAGGCGTTCACCACGGGGTCTCCACATATGAACAAGATTGTCATCCCTGCTGAGATGTAATATGGATTCTATGCTAAATACGACTTGGTTTCATTCTGCTGCAGACCAGTTTCCTCGTGCGCGGCACTACTCCAAACGGAGGCGTCGATGGGTGGGCGTCAAGGGCAGCACACGTAATGGGCGCCGTGATCCCATATGTCCTTCAGCCAGGTGCCTTCGTATGGTTCGAGAAGATACAGGGGCCCATAGTGAAGGTGCTATCCGTGCCTGGATGGCGGCCGATGAAGCAGTTGGCTGTACGGGTGCATTTCTTACGATGTGGCGGTCTTCTCGATGACTGGTCTGTCGAGGGCGTCCTAAGCCTGGTCTTCGTGTAAATGACATCTCTCGGATCCATTGGTCCCAACATCTCCTCACAACACAATCAGAGAGGCCTAATTGACGAGTTACCCGCCTAGCTGACCACCCAGCTTCCGTCATGCCGATGATTCTCCCCCTCTCAAACCGCGACAGCTGCTTATATTTTCTTCAGAAACGGCATAATGGCATATCTACCACATCTCTTCCTTTGTAAACGATTCAGCACACTCAAACAAGCTTCGGTTACCTGTTATATACTCCACGGAAAACAACGTTAAATGCCCTCTACCGGCTATACGTAAGGCGCAATCACCCTGCATTTCTAATCATTTGCTTATCTCCCCTACATGTACCTTCATGCCAAGTTTCGTTACGATCCCGCAATTATTTCTTGATGCGCTAATTTTTCGTCTATGAGTGTATAAAAGAATGTTTTTCTTCTTGCGAATCTTGAAAGAAGGCGAGAATGAGTTCTTTGGCCGGAAAAGAAAAGATAAAAATTCTTTGAGGGGTGAAACGCGTCTTGATTACTAATCAAAGTGAATGAGACGTAGACAGCTGTCTAGTAAGTCATGATGCTTAGTTTTAACAAACCATTTTCGCTGCTGCTAGTGCTGCTGAATATAATTCTCAACAAGCAAGCGCAGATTCTGCATTCGTGCTGAAAATCATTTTTCGATTCTGTTCCTTAAAGTTGAAATCTTGATGACATGAAATGGGGAACAAATTTTAATGCAACTCTCTAATGCTCTTTCAGCTTGTGTATATGAAAATTCTATAATTACTAAGCTTGTTATGTTACATAGAGGTTAATAAATTAATCAACCTTTATTTTTTGCTTGTTTGTAATAATTGATTCGAGTTTGAAATGTGAAAAAATAAACTTATTTTAAGATAGATGACGAAGTTCATTGAAATGGATTGTCCTTTCTATTTTTTGAGTACCAAATGTTCTTTTGAACTATTAGATGGAGCATATGTTATGTAAATAATTTCATATAAATGATATATGTGAGTGAAAATTTCTATGGATAAATATATTTAAAAATTAGTTTCTAACGTTAATTTTCATAATTAGCGTTTTTTATTTAAGTTATTTTACTGTATTAAATCCATATTTTTTACGTAATTCTTTCTTTATTTGAATACAATTTCTTTTGATGATTAAACTAAGTTTTAAAATTTATGGGCTAAATGAAGCATTCATTATGATACTGCCTGAATAAAATTTTGACGATCATGTCGTTGTTTTTCAGTTAAATTTGCCCTTATTCTCGGATATCACTACAGTTATCGTAAATCACAAATTAAAAAAAAAAAAAAAAATGATGAATCAGTAAAATGATATCAAATAAAATGCAAACTATTTAACATCAACGACCTTAAGTCTTAAAATATAGTATAACATACAAAACAGATTTATTTATTTTTATTTTTGTAAAATATAAAGGATAATTTTTCTTAGCTATTGTATCCAAAAAGGCTTCGGATACTGAAATTTTTAAATTAAGGGTTCTCGATCAGATTATTTAAAATAAAATGTCATAATTGTTATAAATATATCTTCAAGACTTCTGTCACTAAGAAAATTTTGTAAATTTTAAGTATAACTGTAAAGCTCTCAAACCTATTCCAGCTATCTATTACAGAAACAAAATATTAATTAGAAATACATAAATATTTTTGTATTCGTAAGGGATTCTTAAATTGTAAATATAAACAGATTAAATAAATATTCATATCTTTAAAATTAAATATTTTTTTGTTTTTTAAGCAAATTTCACTAATTTTTGGAAACGCCTATTGATATTTCAAACGAAATGAAAATAATGTAAAAAACATGAAATGTCCGAACGTTAATAAAATCAATAATAATGTTAATGAAATATTACATATATTAGTATGATAATTTATTCTCTTTGTGATGGTAAATGAACAGATATAGATTGAAATAACAGATTTGAATTAAAATTTAAATCTATGAAGAATTTTAAAAGTTCAGACAGAGTGAACTATTTTTTAACTGATATAATTATAAAAAGTAATATGCCAAACATATTTATAAATTCATTGAATAATGCACTAAAAAAATTAATTAAATTCAGCTGAATGTATGAACAACTTGATAACATTTATGGAGTAATTCACAATTGTCTCCATTTGTGGAGTAAGTTAATATAGATGAAAAGATTTCCTTCTCAGAATTAAAATGGAATAATGATTGATTTTAAGACATGCAACTCTTAATGAAACATAAATGTTTGTGAATACGGAAGTTTTAATAAACATGAGTTATTTTATAATTTTGTTAGGCGCACAAACAAAAACATTTCAGATATGAGGTAATATGTAAAGATGATAGAAAAGTCTGTTACAAATTTACTAGAAAAATGTTGGTTGTAGAATTTTTTTTTTTTTTTTGCTTACATATACCTTAAAATATTTTAATTAATCAGAATCCTGAACAGTATTGAGTTAATAAGAAAAAATTTCTTTCTTCCAGATGACACAGATCCATTAACTTACCTCGCAATCAGCAATTAAATTTACAGCAATAACAATAGATGGCAGCAGGAGTCAAATGCATCATCATTTTAATTCTGAAGAAAAAATATACGTTTAATATATAAAATGACCAATAGATGGAGGCATGAATCAAATGCATTATCATTTTAATTCTGAAGAAAATATACGTTTAATATAGAAAATGGCCCATAGATGGCAGCATGAATCAATTTTGAATATCTGGGGAGAAAGCCATATATACATATTTGCGTATGTTTCGCCCATCCACATAATTGATATGTGCAGGGAGAGTTTTGTAAGTTACCTGATGTGAGATTGATTAAGAGAATATCTATATTATGATCTATAATTTATTTAGCTATATAGATTCAAAATTTGATAAAAATATTCACGAAATAATTCATTTATTTGATGCTGAGGTTTTAATATTGCATATTCTTATAAATAATTGTAATACAGTACTTTAATTAAGAAATATGTTTTTGGTATAGAAAAAAAATAGGTTTTTTTTTTATTAGTTTAAATTAAGAAAATTGGGTTTAATTATTTTTTTTTTATTATTATTATTTGTTTTACTCGTTTATTAAATCATGGATTTTTTTTTATTCGTGTTTTTCCAAATACTATTGACATTGGAAATGTGGAACGTTTAAAATAAATTCAATGAAGCTCGTATAGGGGGAAAGAATTCATTATGGATAAATCAGCCACAAATCATGATATATATATTTTTTTTATTTCTGTCAACCTCTCTAGCATTTTCTTATTTTCCAACTAATCGCGTTATATTAATTGAATGATTGTTAAGCGTAATCATTACGAAACTAAACAAAGATACATATTGTTATCTCACATGCCATCATAATCTATATACTTACCACCGATATCTACATAATCCCATGAAATCTACAATTCTTTTAACACCGTTCATGAGTATCTAAAGGAAGACAAATTGATCGAAATATACATAACAAATGCTCCTCGGAGCTGCAATGCGTAAAAATCGTGTAAACGGATGACAAGTATTAATTATATTCTACAAATACTTTGCTACGTTTCGTCAGCTTTTACATCTGTTTTTAGAATGTCAAAGGTGAACACACTGACTGCTTAAGAATTGCAAATTAATCTAATTTTCTCCTAAGCTGCAGTTGACAATAAAGTGAAGGGGAATGCTACCTAAATTTTAAGGGGGAAAAACTGAGTTATTTATTTATTTTTTTTTTTAGATTCCCTGATTTTTTACAGTTTAATATTATAAAATTTAATCTGAACAATATCTTATTTCAGATAAAAAGCATCTCCTAGTACATTTTGCTTGAGTTTCGTTATTATTTGCACCAATTCGTGATCAAAACTTTACGTTCATCTTATAAATGAAATATTTAGAGGGAAAAAAAATTATTTTTAAAATAAAATAATTAATTAACAAAAAATTAGTTTTTCCGACTTTTAACTCTCAGACTATCGTATTAAACGAAAGTAAATATATAAAAAATATTTAGTACCAATAGAGCTATAATGTTAAAGATTTTTTTTAAAATGCATCTAGTCGTTATCTCTTAAAAATATTATTCTGAACATATAAGCAAAAATATCTTAATAGGCATGAATATAATTAAAAATTAAGCATTTAAAAGTATTTGGCTTCTAAAAGTTTTTTTTTTTTTTTTTTTTTGGTGTATTTCAGCTCCTTCTGATAGTATTTCCCGAGGTTTTAAAGAAATTAATTCGATTTTTCAGTATATGAAAACACTAATATTAAACATTCAAGTAAAGTATATTTTTTTATTTTGTTTTTGAGTCCGCAGTCCATAATATTAATTTACATTTAATCTAATAAAATTAACTAGCTACCTCATATAGTAAAACATTTTTAATGAATTTTAATATTAGTTAGCCTTTTTGAAAACAATTCAAGGAATTACAGTAAGAATAAAAACAAGCGTGCAGTGAGTATTGACAAAATTTGTTCTCATTATTATTTTCAGAGATAGTAATTGAAATATTTCAACCATATAGTGATGAATGCTCAGAGATTTTCAAAAGTGTAATAACATTATATCTAAAAAATTTGAATATGCTTGAAAATCAATTTTATTCAACTGTAAAATTACTGCAGTGTAGGAAAGTTTTATCTCAACAATTTTTTTTTTCAAACTATCATTATTGAATCAAAGTTCGTTTTGTTTCTTGGAGTTAAATCAGATCCTGCTTTTCTTTCATGATTCTTCTTTTTCCTCGGCTGATCAGATGCTTAAAATTTGTGCAGGCGAACTGTTGAATTGAATTATTGCAAAAACTTACGTAATTGGTTGGATGACGTACACTACACCAAAACGAAAAGCTAATAATATATCCTATTTAACAAATTATTTCAGGTTTCAGAGGAGCATCACTGATATTCTTAAGTTTCACCGTGATCACTCATGTCGCATATGGTGCCCACTTTCACCGAAATGGTAAGAAATGAGTGCTATCTTTCTAACAAAGAAAAGGTGATAGTTCACCTCGCCTAAATTTCTTCACTCTGTAATTTTTCAGCTTTCCGTATGCTTTACATCGCAGCCCAGAGGAAATCGGTTGACCTTTTGTGAAGGGGACATGTTTGAACTATCCTATTTCGATTCCGAAAACAATTTATCCAGTGTGAATTTTTCTACGTCATTAACAACTGTGTTAAAAAATTAATTCATTTTTTGGCTATTTATTAGATGTTTTTACTACCATTGGAGGTTGTCCCTGGAACTTGTTCCCCAATTTTGCTGTGACAAGCTGGCGATTTTGGAGATTCTGTGGTGACCTTCGTGAGTTTGAGAAATATTTATCTGAGTATATATGATACAGCAGAAAGTGCATCAAGTATGTCTTCGCAATGCCTAAGAAAACTAAGCCAGAAGAGAACTAACTCACTCTAGTTTTTAGACGCTTTTACCCTTTTCGTTGTGACTCATGGAAAAGGCGGCCGGAACGGATCAAGTATTTTTCCTTTGTAATAAGATCGTGTTGGATTTACTTTCTTAACATCTCTACAATATTGTAGTTTTACGAGGACTATTTTTTGGTACAATAGGTCGCGATAGGAAAACCTCTTAAAAATCAGAACTGTTTAATTTGGAACATTGAAATAAGACTACGTAGCTCCTATTGAGACATTTGTTGCAGCATGGAAACACCATTCTAATACCATCGTCCTAGAAGCCGGCTGTGCTGTGTACATCAAGAAGGAGACAAGTGTGGCGTGCTTCTGTGACCAGAGACCTTCACAAAAGTGATATATTCGCCTGCCGTCCTGAACTCTGCATTCCTTTGAAAGTTGGCCATCTGTGGCACCGCTTAGAGTGATGTAAGGATCACAAAAAATGGACGCCTCATCAATGGAGTCGTGTCTCCTTTACGAATGAGAGTCTTTTCAGTACCACAAACGATTCTCAACGCCAGTTGATTTGGAGAAAAGTCGGGATACGGTTTCATCCCAATAACATCACTGAAAGAGACCGTTCCGGTACTCTAGGACTTGTCATCTAGGAGGCATTATGCTGAACGGAAGGACTGAGCTCCACTTTTTTGACAAAGGTTCTGCAACTGGAGATCGCTGTTGTAAGGAGGCGATCCTTCCTCATATCCGTCGGTTCCGGGAAGCTATTGGACTAAACTTGGTTTTTATTGTTGATAATGCTCGGCCACACCGGACTGCTGATATTTAGCAGCTACTGGTAAGTAAAGATATCACTCGAGTGGATTGGGCATCGTTTACCTCTGATTTAAATCTCATAGAACATATGTGGGATGCTTTCGGGGGACGTTTTGCTGCGTGATTACATCCACTGAAGATTAACGAACGACTGAGACAGATGCTGATTGAGGAATGGGCACTGTATCTTAGCCTATAGACTTTCTCCGTCTAGACATCTGTAACGAATGCTATAGATAATTCCTGTGAAAGGCATTTGTATTGAACTTTCGTTTTTGTTCCCTACTCCCTATTCAAAGGTGTACTAAAAGTTTATTTCTCCAAAGCGGGCAATAAATGAGCCACACCTGGGGTCAGCTGCTTTGGTGCTTTCATTTACGCATAACTCTGCTACACAGATGGCAAGGATGTTATACCTGTGTGAGAAATTGTGAACTACGACATAGGGATTTAGGGCCTATCCATTTGATATCCGACATATGGTACCTGCGTGCCCTTGCGTTAAACTGGATACTGTCCGATAAGAATGAGTGGAGTTGGGGGTCAAAGGTAAGACATAAGTTGTCTGTGACAGTCATTGGAAATGGAAATGAATCGAAGGAGGTGTGAGTCACCTCTACCCAGGGATTTAAAAGGGACTTAGAAGAAAGAAGATAAAAAAGGAGATCATCGGAAGAGGGGAACGAAAGAAGGCGTTCCCGCAAGAAGTGAGCAATATAGGTGGCGATTGAGACTATTCCTCTTCTCATGCGATTATGATAAATTCTATGTCTGGGGATATGTCTTATTCGTGATAATTTTTTCGTGACATTGTGCAAAGAGTAAGAAGGCGGAAACGAATTGTAATTTGAGTATAACTCATACAATTATAAGTAAAAGAAGTAATTTTACATAAGGTGTGTGATTTATTCACGCTACCGAGCCATTCCATAAATTCTGGAGTCACGGCGTCAAAGCACTCTTACCTAAGAACTATTGGAAAATCTGGTGCTGAGTGTAGAGAAACAGTGAGAAGCTATCATTACAGTAAGAGGAGGGCATATCCTATATTAAGGAACATCTCCTTATTTTACTTCCTCTTGGACAGACAACCATGTGTAACGATACTATGAGTTCACTAAAGCTATTTTTCTAAGTCTTACAAAAAAAATTCTAAGAATCTTTTCTTTTCCCTTTGTTCTTTTATTTCTAAAAAAATAATTAGTATTTCTTTTTGTAGCAAAGTTTATAACTTTGTTGATTAATAATAATAATAATTATTATATTTTTACACAGTCTTTTTTACAGGATTTTGAAATAGCGCAGTTCGCCAATATACATTTTTACACGCATTTTTTGTTCTAATACGAATCCCCCCCCCCCAATTTTTTTCCATCATTCGAATGGTTAAATATAATAAATTGTATTACCAGCATTTGAATTTTTGACTCGATGAAAGAAGAAAATTTGACTGTTGCGGAAGCATGGAGGAAGTTTCCGATTACGGATTTCATTTCAAATGCTTCTTTTGTCACCAAACAGTTGCGACGATCAACATGAATTTTTGATTGAAAAAAAATTGCCAGCATGCGTCAGAAGTGGAAGCTTCCGAGTACAAAAATCATCTGTGTGTTCTGAAATTATAACTTTATCAAGAGCAATTGGTGGCGAAAGTTTTAACAACAAACAAACGGCTAACATCGAAGAATTGATGCTAGAAATCCCTCTGGATGAAGGCGATATAATTGAATTTATGACAGTTTATGATAATAAGGAATTCGATAATGTCGAAGTCAAAGATGAAGTTCAGTTAATAACAACTGGTTCGCTTCTCGAAATAAACGTTCAGCCAAAAAAAAATCTCAAAGTTTGGCAATTTTTGAAATCGCGCCAAGTGGTTGGGCTAAACTCTATTATTAAAACATTAGTTAACACTTGTCGCAAATGTCTAAATATTTCATTGTTAGGCGAATAAGAACGATTCCCAAAGTTTCTTAGCTCTAGCTTGAAGGGGAGTTGGTTATATTAACGATCGAAAATTTGATGAGACATTGAAACATCACACATACACAAAGTGAAATACATAAAATACATAAAAACGTTTAAAAAAAACAGGTAATAACAGATTTTGTAACAACAACAAAAAAGTAACAACAGAGGCCGTTAATGGAGATTGAAATTCTTCATTTGAATCAAAGCCAACAGCTGTGCGGGACATATCTGACACATCTTCTAATGATAGCCTTTTTGATCCAGTTTGAAATAAACGTTCGTATAAACGTATAAAGTAGCATGAATAGTTGTTAGTTGCTTTATTTCTAATTTAAATTTGAATTTTTATATGTTGCATGTACCCATAGACTGAATTTTTACTGTACACTAATTAAATTTTTTTTTAGGATGAAGATGCATTGTTTTTTTTTCGTAACTATATAATACGGATTACATTATTACTTTTTTGCATGCTTTTCTGTGGAACGTATCTACCGTGTAAAAAAAAATTGGGTACACACACACACACACACACACACACATATAATTAAAATAATAATAAAATAGCCAGCATTTTTATAAGAGGAAAAAGGATTTTTTTTCTTTGTTTTAAACAGAGATATTTGATTTAATTTAAATTATCATTATTTGTAATTTTTTCCTACACACTTTTATCTAGAAATTGTATTGTCTTCGCTCATTAAAGTATATTTTCATAGAAATAAAACTTTAGAGAATATTCTAATCGATATATTTCGAATAAATTTAGTAACAGCCTAAATTAAAAATTTACTACTCTTGAGAAAACCATTACATTGGTTGACATAACTAGGACGCATATTTAAACAGGAAATAAATTTGCGTTTCGTTACGTGTGACAAGATTAAGTAATTACTTTTCGAAAAAAGAAAAATATACGTAAATCTACGATGTTTCGCTCTTTAATGTATGTATGTTCACATCACGTCTTAAAATTTATGATGCGCAGATTCTGATCATTAAATATCGTACATTCGAAATGAAAAAAATGCATAATTTTACTGTTAAAATAAATGAAACTTGAAGTCGCATTTATTTTTATTAAAAACCTCGTACGAAGAAAAAATTTAATAACCATAAAAATAAAGGCAAACGTCTAACTCTCATTTTATCTTATATCTTAAAGCAACGGTTTATCGATAAACTGTGGAAAGATCTAAATTACATTAAACTACATGCTTAGTCAGTTTTAATGATGAATATCAAACTTACAGAAAGAGATTGTTATTATCTTTTAACATCGCTCGTAGAAGAATGCGAGAGCTATTGTCGTAATTTTGAGCTTTGGTCAATTGAAAAGGACGGCATCTGAGCTTGCAACTCCATCTACAAACTTCCTCATCGCGCCAGCAGGTGGGCTGGACCAGAATTAACGTGAATCAGCCTCGCAGTACGTCAGTGCTTTTGTGGGGTTGAGATTCGAATCCACAACTCGACGGATAAATGGAGTTGTTAGTAATCGTCGTACTGAAAAGCTACACGAATGCTATTGGCGACGGACCTGACAAATTTGAACCTCCATCAAGTGTCGATGACAACTCTTCAGCTGGCATCTTCATCGCTGAGCTTCCACTAAGTTTGCAATTCTGACCACTACGTTTTCTTTTGTCTTATTACCAAATGTTTTCATTTAAGCTTTGGGTATCTAAACTGTGACCGATTGAGGGCCACATTGCAAAAACATTTTTTTTTCCCTGGGCCACATTACAAAAGAAAAAAAAAATGCTGGGCTGCACAAACAATATTTTTTCAACAAATTGAAATAAAAATTAACTCTATGTAGTTTTATTAAAATAAATTAACTTCTTTTTATTATAATTTTTTTAAAATTTGAATTAGATATGTATAAGTACGTATTTATTTTAAATTTGTAAAAGTTTCGTTTCATTTAGTTCGGATTTCATAAAGATGGCCAAAATTCGAATTAATGAGATGAATGAATTTGCTTTTGTTTACAAGCAAATCGATCTCAGGGTCAGTAGACAAAGTAGCAATTCTTAATGCATTTTCAAGATGTTTGTCAGTGATCTTTGTCCTATTTTTGTTTTTCGTAAGTTTCATTCTTGAAAATAAATGTTCACAAATATAAGTACTGCCAAAAGCTGAAAATATTAATAAAGCATGATTGTGAAAAATAGAGTATTTATCGCGGAGTAGGTAATCTTTATAAAACTCCAGTGACGAAACAGTCCCAAAGTTTTCTTTCAGTTGAATGTCCCTTTGCAGTTCATTGCATTCTATTTGAAGATTTGAAGGGAATTTATTCATTTATAGAGAAAATAAGGTAGAAAATATGTTGAAATACTCTTCATTTTTTCAAAAATTTTGAAATATACTTTTAAATTCTTGAATTATATCAAAAGTTAATGCAGCACATTTTGTGCAACTTACAGGTTTATGTGTAGCCAAAGTACTGAAATGTGTCAAATCTTTTACTTTTATTTGATTAAGCCAAAATTTCAATTGCCCTTCAAACGCTGTAATTGTTTCGAACATATTATTTATAAATTGATTTTTTCATTGAAGTCTCAAATTTAAATCATTCAAATGTTCTGTTAAGTGTACTAATAAATCTAAATATAAAATCCAATCTTCGTCCTCAAATTCATTCACAGGTTTTCCTTTTTTTACCCATAAATATTTTTATTTCAGTTCTCAAATCGTAAAATCTTATGAGCAATATTACTTCTGTATAATAAATAACATATACGAATTCAGTGCCCATTACTTTAATAAACTCTTTAAATTGTCTATGATTAAGTCCTTTTGCTCTTATAAAGCTAATGATTTTTATAACAATGTTTAATACACTTTCCCCTTTTAAAATTTTCCACATAAATTACCCTGATGTATATTACAGTGATATGCTATGAAGATCGTAATGCCGGCAGCAACGGCTTCATTATTAACCATTTTAATGAGTTCCCCATTTTTACCAACCATGGCAGGGGCTCTATCGGTTATGATAGCTGAAACATTTTTCATAGATAAGAAAAACCTTTTCATCGAATAAATCTATAGACTTGGTTGTGTCTTTTAACGGTACTAAAGCAACCATTTCTTCCGTGATATTATAATGTTCATAGATTCCTCTTATAAAAATTGCCAATTGTGCAGTATCAGAAACGTCAATGTTCTCGTCCATGGCTAACGAAAATTTTTTTTAATTAGTACAATTACTTTTTAAAGACTTTTTTCAACTGATTGTGTAAATTTAAATATTTTCTTAATTTGCGTTTGGGCCGCATTTTAAAGGCTTTTGGGTCGCACTTTAGACATGCATGATTTAAACTGTCCTGTTGTTGAAGCGAAACCTATTTGATTGAAATCCGTGTATGAAAATCATAACATTCATTTCAAGCTTAAAATATGTATATTTTTGCAATTAAAATACTCAAGTACTTTCAAAATTATTTCAATTCTTGATTGCGTTTCTAAATTTTCTATTTTCTTTTTTATGTGCTTAAAATTGCATATCTTGTTTATACGTATACATTTTGTCAACTGTTTATTTCTGAATATTTTTTTTTCCCTTTTGTGTTCAATATTTATACCAAAAATTGGACTGAGAGTCTGACTGTGGGAGTTGGTCATAGTGTCTGCCTCTGTTATTAGCAGGAAATCGTATATGTACTCCAAGGAAAAGAAAGATAGAAAACAAAAATTAGAACATTAGAACACTCTGTAAACACATTGTAAACTTTTTTTTCCCTTTGAATTTCAAAGTTATGAAAAATACTTTGTTCTTTGTTGCAACGTGTACTGTTTTATCTTACCCTTTATTGTAGTAAAATATTTTTCTTGCCAATAAATGCTGAGTGCAGGGGTGATTCTATGCCGGGGAGCCAAATTGTAGCTCTAAATTCTTTGGATGAGCAAGGTCTTCTTGGACATTCTATATCACGAACTCGGGAGAACTTGGGACCTCGACCAGTTTTAAAGTGCATCACTCGTGTTGTAAGCTGGTCTTTAGTGGCATCAGGACTTGAACACACGACCGGACGAAAAGCAAACGCAAATCATTTACTATGATCACTAGACTGCAGCAGCCACTGATTGATGCAGAATATATAGGTATCAAGCACAGATTTATTTTACATTAAATTGCATAAGCTTACAGATATACCCCCAGGTGTCCAAAATTGACTGTTGATTGCTATTGAATGAACAGAAGCAATAAATTAGAAGCAACTACAGGGAGCTAAGTAATGGTCCTTCTAGTTGTTAACTGTAGTAAATTCATTCACAAAACACTTGAACATCCACCACTCTCTCTTCTCAATTCTATATTCTATCAAACAATGGGAAAACTTTAAAGCCCGTTTCTCTTTAGCGAACACTAACACTTTTATTCCACATCATGAGTCTTTAATGATAAAACAAGTTTAAGATATAATTTCATTGCCACTCGAATTGAATCTTAGTGACTGCGAACTGTTACTAAGGGCTACACAGTTGCTCAAGTTGAGAAATCATGGTTAATACGTGTAAAACTGATTCAGATTACATAACTAAATCTGAATAATAATATCCATTTATATGTAAAAAGAAGTAGTGGTCGGAGAACAGGAAAAACGATATTACTCCAACAAGAAAACCGAAATATTTCCAGTTAAAACCAAATTCAGAAAGAAAAAATACAATTCTTAACAACTTTAATTATAAAAGGTTTTCTATATAATGCTTTACAAATAACCTATTTCCCTGCCAAAGTGATTCTTTTCTTTGCAACACATTAGAGTTTGTTATAGTTTAATTTATTTTATTACCTGGTATATTACAAAAGCTAATTTGTTGGCTATTAATGGTAAGTCAGTATTAAAATTAAATGATACCAACATATTCCTAGAAAGAAACCAACTTAAAAAGTAACAGCACGAAACCCTAGAGACAAAAATGGCGTTTCAAAATTGTTTTAAAATTTTGAACAATTATATTCCTTTTTCAGCATTTCTTGATTCTTTACAACATATGATTTAAAGTCATATGATATCATCGATAGGCAAATGAAATATTAAGTTTGTATATATTTTTACATAATTATTATATGTATAAAGTTTTGGATTGTCCTCAGCCATACCAATTTATACATTAAAAAAAACAATAGATCAATTTTCATAGCTAAAAATTAATGTATACTCAAAAACATGCACGCACGCACGCACGCACACACACACACACACACACACACACACACACACACATATATATATATATATATATATAATTAAATTCACAGAGGCATGCGACACACAGCATGCGGCAAGTGCAAATGGAAAATGTGCCACTGCAGCCGATTTTAGCTAAGGCAAGGGATTTTCCCGGTATGGATCAGCTCTACGAAGAGATGCAAATTGGGAGACAAAAAAATTTACTTTTGCAAGTTAATTTGAACCGTAGTAGCAGCAAAAGCATTATTGAAATGACATAATATACATTCAAAATACAATGTTTACAGATGAATGCAGAATGGCAGTATTATAGTTTGACATCAACTTCTGGAGTTGTAAAAAAAAAAAAAAAAGAAAACTGCAAACAATAACATTTTCAAAAATACTTTAAACCAGCTTATGTGTTAATATCCAAAATTGACCTTATTAACAAATACAAAGCATAGGAAGACTTATATATGCATAAGGTCAATAAAGATAATTCAGAAAATTATGCAGTTTATTTTTATTCCGAACGGATGAACTTGACTCATTTTTCTATTTTTTTTCTTAAAGTATGTAATCAAAGAATCATGACTAAAGTATAATTATTGAAGAATAAAGTATTGTATTGAAAATATCTTTGCATGTAATTGACATTTAATTAAAAATATATTATTTCATATAGACAAATAGAGGTTATCTTTGTATCACAGAAAATATTAACTAGTGGTTCATTCACCACATAAAAAACATAAAATATATAGTGGTATATGAACCACGGAAAATTGATAATTGGACAAGGCCAAAGTTAAAGGTCACAATCTTTTTTATCCACGCTACTTATCAAAGGTGGATAGAGAACAAAAATTCATGTAAGTCAGGTCTCATAGCTCAGAAACACTTTATGGTAATATCAGATTGAAATTCAAAGAAATTCTTCATATGCTTCACACTTAGCGTCTGCACTTAGTTGGGCGTCTGTCATCCCAACCGGAAAGGAATGACAATACTATATTTCACAAGATTGAAATCGCGTTGGAGAGGCTCAAGAACATGCAGAGAAATTTCGATTGATACCCTGGCATCCTAACTCGCTGGATCGTAATGCTTTAGAGAACATTTCAGATGTCATGGAACAGTAACTTAGTGCTCTAAATTAATACCACTAAAGCATTGAGGCATATTCAGTGTTTCACCCGTTCACTACCAGCGTATCATATTTGATACTCTCGCGGTGGCTCTCCTGTGCCCAGCGTATCACAATAGATACGCTCCGGAATGCCTTCTGAAGACCAGCGTATCAACAGTGATACGCTTAAAGGGAAAGATTTATTTGATTTTTTAAATATTACTAGATGGTGTTACATTACCACGAAATCTTAGATAGGTTATTTGGTATGTTGACCTTGGTTATATGGGCTTGGATTTCACTTCTGGGTATCAGGAGGAGGGGGTATTGTTAAAAGCACGTATTGCGGAGCTGTTCTTTAAATGTAATGACATAATTTAAAGCATGCACTTCCTTTCAGTTTACATTTTTCTTTCTTCTTGCTTCTTAGAATTTCGAAGGATAATTTATGGCCCTTTATAGGGGTTAGGGCTTTAGGTAGCAGATGCTCTCAGCTGTTCATTTCATTCAGTCGGTTTTTATTTGTAGCGGCAGTCATGACGAAAAGAAAGTAATTATCTGATACTGATATTTTCTATATAATGAATGAATCTGACAGTAATGTTAGTGAAAATAATCCAAATCTGTTCATAGACATTAAAGAAAAAAAAGGAAAAAAAGGACTAACATGTGCCCTTTACTCATAATGTGAAATGTCAGAATATGTGTGTAAGACATATGACGTTGGACTATACATTGATTTTTTTTTATAATTATACCATACTGCAAAATATGATTTATCTTTTATATCGATACATTCCATGTAATAGTACATCATTACACCATGAAATTTATGTACCATTTGTAAATATATTTTGTATTTTCTTAAATGTATGATTTTTTATATAATTTTATGTATAAGACATTCAGTTTTCGATTAAATCCTTTTTTCTTTTGTATATATAAAGTTTAACGCATTTTAAACAAGATATGTAAATACCAAAATATTTGAATGAATAGCCGATTTTAGAGGAATTTTTTTCGCGAATTAGGCTTAGTATCTAAAATCGTCTGGGCAGAGCGGGACACTCCGCCGTAAGAAGCCGAAGGCCCAGAGAAGCATTTCTTTTTTCTCCCTCCGGTAGCGAAAGGGTTAAGGCGCTGCTTGAACATTTGGTTCAATCTGTCTGCGGTTATCATCAAAGCGGATAACAAAAGTTTTGAGTGCTAAATGATCCAACATTGAAATCGCTATTCAGAAATTCAGATTTTCTTCGAGCAAATGGAGTCGGTGTAGATCCTTCTTTGACACTTCTTTGTTTCTATAAGACGACGTATTTGTTATAGACAGAGGAAACATCTATCTTTCGCAATCCAGTAGTGCTAAGCTCGTTGACTTCTCATCAGATCATTTCGGAGATGGACAAGGCATATTGATACCACTGTTGAAGTATTGAAATAGTAACTCCTACCCCCCGTGAGTTAATTTACGTGCATTTTAGCATGTAAATTAAATTTGAATCAATTCCTAAATCTAGACAAATAAAACAATACTTGTCCGAAACCATGACTCGTTATTCTGTTCGATAATCAACCTCTTGATCGATGCAACTCTCTCTCTCAATTGTTCTACCACTATTTGATCCCCCACTTTATTAAGTGTCTTCTGCAAAATGTTGAATTCTAAACGATCAAATAAGAGAGTAAGAGTGTACCATTTCACAAGTATAGAATAACGTGATATTAGGTGAGTGTTCATAATGATTTGTATATATATATATATATATATATATATATATATATATATATATATATACATAATTCCTTACACATTAATTATTAAATAATTATAAGTGCCGAGCTAATTTCGATCACCTTATTTTCATTAAGTAGTGTTTTTATATTAGAGAGACTTTGAGATATCGTTAAAAGTTTTGTTACAGATAAGATCATTTAAACGAATTAAATTTTTCGGAAAATTGCTTTGAAAAGTTTTTTAATATTCTTGCAGTATGTGTGCACTAAAAACACTCCAATATAAAATATTAATTACATTTATTTTAAGCTAAATAAGATCCTTTTATTGAAAATTATCTAACATAAAAATGAATGATGTTTCAAAGTTATAAAACCGTCTATTCATTCGATTTTGAAAATTACATTAATTTAATATTGCTTACCATTTTATCATAAAAAAGTAACAGGTTGATCTCTTCTGTTGAACTGTTTTATTGAATAAATTAATTTCTAGAATTTTTGATTTTATATTTCCAATAAAAAAAAAGAATGTAAAATCATTTTCAAATCCAAATATATTTTACTTTGGTTTGCTTAAGGTTTCAAAGGAAAAATATAAATTTAAATTCAGTATTAACTCTTCCTCATTTTTTTTTTTTTTTGCACAGCTTGATTTACTCGATAAATGCAACAGCATTGAAACCAGTAATTTTAGTGTTAGAGATCAAAACCTTTTTACACAAATTCAACTACTACAAACAATGTATTATTCTTTTATTTATTACCCCGAACTCTGTATTCCTTGTCAGACATTAATAGATTCTAAGCTTATATCACATAAGAAAATAACGCTGAATCAATAAATATTTGGACAGACAGAATTTATAAAACAAATAGGATTTTCAATTATTCTGTTATAATAATATATGGATTTTAGATATTTCTTTCCCCTAATGTACTTAACAAAACACTTGATAAAGAAGGAATATTTTACTCACAAGTAAGAATACAACTTTTACTGACTTTGATTCACTGATGAAGTGAATTAGTTCGTTATTGAAAAAATTTTACTTTTATATGTATTATTTCGTTTAATAATATTTATAAACAAACATATTTAATGGAAAAATTACAAAATTTCGAATTTTTATATATTTAAAGTATATTTAATTACAAATGTAAGCTGTATAAAATAAAAAGAATGTTTTTAATCATTAGAGAAAAATGCCAAGAAAATTTGAATGTAATTCCTCAGAAAAATTTCAAAATACGCCTGTTAAATAGATTTTATATGCAATAAGACTATTGTATTCTACGAACTTTAATCCCATTAAATACTTTCGATGAACTAAGTTTGGATTGTATGTACCTTCTATTTTTTCTTCTTTTCATAGTGTCAGAAAGCTCCTCGATGGCAGTTATTGCTTTTTGTTGTTGGAATTAATTGTTCTAAAAGAAGAATAAAAAACATGTGTCTGTGGGAAATTAAGTCCAAAGTAAGGTATAATATATCAGGGTTTGGTTAATCTTTTCTAAATGAAAATGCAATTTAATAAAAATACTTTTGGAACATTTGCGTTTTATTGTTAAGTATTCCTAAGTAGTTTTATACTTTTATTTTTCAAAGAGATAAATAGGTAAATTAGTAACTATTTTTTTAACATACAATATCACATAAATGATATTTAGATCAGTATCTGACCGTCATAAGATGAGCTTAGGTTTAAAAACTAAATAATCGTATTCCCCCCCCCACAACTTTTAAATTTATAATTTTTTTTAATATTAAATTAGTTTAATGTATTCCTTTTTCCTTTTCATTTTACAAATTTTATCTTACTCCTTTTTGGTTGTGTTCATGTATTTCTTTTGTCAATGGTTGAATTGTGAGTTTTACATTTTTCAAAATGTTATTTTTGAATTAGCTTCTTCGTTTATTTGTAAATTTTCAAACATACACACACGTACGCACTCACGCACACACACACGCACGCGTGCACACACTTATATATATATATATATATATATATATATAAATTGATGGACAGATTTTAATGAAATTTGGTATGATATACATTCCAAATTAATAAAGCGATATACCAATTAAATTTTATTTTA
>BMAW01061647.1:0-33228 GCA_019974015.1 Nephila pilipes
TATTAAAGATTGTTTGAATACAAGTCCATTCGATACACTCATAATAACGAATTGTTTCTCTGAATTCAGTTCACAAAGTCTGAAGAAGATGGACTTATAGACTGAATTCAAGCAAAGCAATTCCACAAGATTTGTGAAGCCTGAATAATGGATGATGTGACTTGTAGACCGAATTCAAAGAAGCAATTCCACATTCGATTTTAGAGTTCGAACAATGGATGGACTTCAGACCAAATTCAAGTAAGCAATTTAGTCGTCTAGATTTGTGAGTCTGAATAATGGATGGACTTGTAGACTGAATTCAAGGAGGAGCTTAAGAAAATTACGTATTCGTGAATTTGTTTTGATTATTCAGTTAACACGTGTGTGAAATATGAGGAATTCCTCATCCACTTGTAAGTATTTGTATTTTCCACTAAAGAAGAAATACTACCAGTGATGTCTCATGGTTGAGAATAAAATAGCACGACAATAAAGTAAGTAGAAAGACTCGCTAAACTGAAATAAATATTATATATTGAAGCCTTTTCATATTACATCTTTTAGTGATATCCACCAATAACTTCTTACCATTTATGTATCACAGATCTATTTCACAAGGAAATAAAAAGAGTTCCATCTATTACAATAGCCATTGTGGATGCTTGGCTCGATTATCGCTCTGTTGGTGCGCTGATGGTTTTCTTTTGGCAACTTATTCTGCAACTTAAATATTATTTACATGTAGATAATGTGTTATAAAGTGCAGTTCTTAATATTGGTGCGTTTGGTTTCAGAAAGTCTGAGACTAAATTAACCCGCAGCATATCGTAAAGTGTTAATTTTTATCAAGAGGTATCATAAAGCTTTAATTAGTATTAAAATAAACCAGACAGAAACTATTATTCTTAAGATTTCTCTACATGGTCACTCTTTAGAGTTATGCAACTCTCCCAGCGTTCCTTGACTTTTCGAAGGCTGTCAGCGTAGAATTTAACAGAATGAATTCCATCCTCTCCCAACTGAGAATCAATGGCGTACACAGAGGGGGTGTAAAAGGACATACGCATCCTACCCAAATTTTTTTTGAAAGCCAAAAAGTTTCGGGATAATTTTCTGTTGTCGTACAATTACAGAGGTTCTAATTTTCAAGGGGGGGAGGGGAAACGAACTTTTTTCTTTCTCATGCTTAAATTTTTACATCAGTATGAAAAAATGATGATTCCAAATAAACCAATTCCTTAGAAAAGAACAGAAAAGTCTTTGCGGTCTCCAACATGTTCCACTCTGTTAGTCGCCCCTTCTTAACCATTTTTTAAATTGTGATCATTTTTTCAATTATTGATTTTTAATCAAATTTTCAATCTTGTTAGATTCCACCGATTCGGGTAGGTAGAATTTTTTGCTTTCTGTAATATCGATGAAAGGTGTTCGCGATTCACTACCATCCATTCTTATATTTTTCAGGTACCAGAAGCAATTAAATTTTTCTCGAATGCCTCGTCATTTTGACTGCATTTTAGTTTTGACAACAGAACAGATCATTTTCTTAAGCGGCACGTCTTAACGTGTAACATTCATGAAGGTTCAATTCCAAGAAGAAACATTTCATTATTTTATTATTAACATCGTTCTGAGAAGAGCGACGGAAATAGTACTTAGCTTGGCCAAGAGACAAGGTCGACACCTCCCTCTCCAAACTTCCACACATCGCCAGCGGGAGGACTTGGGACCACATTGAACGTGCATCAGTTCCGCAACATGTGCCTTCAGTGGTATCAGGGTTTCAAACCACGACTCGACGAAAACAATGCCGCGGCGATGATTCCAGTAGGCTACCATGGCTAAAAAAAAATTTTTTTTATAAAGTTCGAAAAAAAAGGAAATTACAACTTAATAAACCGAACAGACTCATGTTGATGCAGAACGTTGTAGAAGTCAATAAATGAAGCAAATAATAATGTCCAACAGTTCCGTTTCGCATTTATAAAACAATTTCAGAACATAATAAAAATTGAACAAACCTTGGCTCTTGTGAGCTTATCACTGAAGTCACAGTGAAAGATTAGTAGAAAGCACTTGAAACGAAAATCAGTACAAGAAAAATCGTCTGCCATCTCCCAGTGAAATTTATTTTAAGGCATTTTACGAGTTTTATTTTAAAACTAATGCAATTGCTATCAAAACCTATAAGTTCTGGTGTGCCTTCGCTTTACGTACCCGTCTACCTGCCATTTTGATTTCGTGAACGTAAAGTTAATCTCCTACGGAATTTCTACAAACGCGTCCTAAAATCGTTACGATTTCACCCATTTGAAAGTAAAAGTGTAACCGAAAAAGGAAAAAATAATCTTTAAAAAATTGTTACCCTTAGATGTTAATGTTCCGTTTGTGGGTTTTCCGGTCTTTAAAAAAATATTCTCTTGAGGGTGCCCTTTTTTCATTAAAATAGACTTGATTTGAGGATGGAAGTAGAAATTCCGTAGGATTAAAACGAAGTTCACATTCAAAGAATCAAAATGGCCGGGAGACAGGAGTCTTAAGCTGCCAAGTTAACTTCAATTCATTTCAGTTCAAATGCATTTTTATCAAAGTTCAATAACTAAACAGATGCAAACTTTCAACTAAATAAAACATACAGTGAAGTATTGAATTTTAAAAAAAATGAAAGCATTTTATATTAATTCAATGATTCCAACAATTCAATGTAAGAATTTGTTTTCCTCCATAACTTTTCACCAATGTTTAATAAAATAAGAAGCATGAAAAGTTTTACAAAATATCGCACATTTTTCATTTCAGTTTTTGAACAATCTGCATCACAATAGAAGAAGGAATTTTTATTTTGTTTTCCATTTTTTAAATTCAAACTATGTTAGATCCAGCAGAGCATAAAGTACAGCTATATATAGGGAACAATGTAAACAAATGATGTAACAAAATCTTATGTAAATGAACCATAAATTGCTTGAATGTACAATTAAGAATTACAGCGAGATTCAATAGAATCTTTCCTACAAACTGTCATTGGGGGATTTTCATATTTCATTTTGAGAATGAACAAAACACGAATTATGTAAATTAGAGTTTTGAATAAAATTGGAGAGTTACATTATTAAGCACCAAAAAATTTAATGAGAGAGTTGTTAACAATAGAGTGAGTTATCAGAAATTAGAATCATACCTTTACTGGGAAGAGTAACCAGACATTGACTTTTAATTTAGAGAAGATTTCATTACTATCTAATCTGCCTTTCAAATCTACTACTGATTCGGCCCCATAAATCCGCAGCATTCGGGTAAATATTTATATTAATCTTTAGATTTCGACGTGTGTAGGAATTATTTCGCATATAGTTCAGATATTGACTTATGAATATTTAGAGATTTCAATAAAATAACTTGGTTGCCTTAACTGCTTTTCTATTCAGTTTCACTATGGATTTGTGACAGTTTTAAATAATAATTAATTATGGAATACCTTGGAGAAAGAAATAATCATGGGATGTTATAAAACTCAGTACAATATTTTAAAGATATAAAATCATAAAAATAATCTCATTATCAAAAAATTCTCATACGTTATCATTTATTGTGTTGTAATTTAACGCTTACAATTTCACTTGAAAAAAATACATTAAAAACACTCTTCTTGTAATAAGAAATAATCTTTACAAACAATTACAAAAAATATTTACAGCATGCATGCTAAATATAAATGAAACGAGTAAGAAATTTCAAGATTCAGAAAATTAATTAAAAATTATCTATTTCAATTGAAATCAGCAAACAAGTGAAAATAACACATAACATTTCTAGGTTTTAATTCTGGAATAAAATAGAAGAGTGAGGGCTTACAACATAAAAACCAAGTTTGTTTAAGTTGTGTAAAACATTTGTTTGAAAAATATCAAAAATATTTTAAAACCACATTAAGATAAAGTGCAAGCGGTTAAAATCATGAATATGATATAATGAGCCACATATATGTATGAAAAAAAATTCTGTGGTAGCTTTCTCCCCAAGACAACTTTAAAATAGATTCATCCAAAAAGGTGGAATGACGAAACAAAATACGTATGGTGTGCGGGATGTCACGTGAATTGATAAAATATGGAATAGAAAATTAATCTAAACATTAAATATTTAATTAAAAGTAGGGAAAGAGTTGAATATATTAAATGCAATAATTTACTTATTTTCCCATTTGATCAAATTATAAATTGAGTATCTGTAATTTGTATGTCAAAACATTAAATCTTCATGGAATCAGGAAAAAGTATTATTCAATTAAAAACACAATTGCAATTGAAAAATTTTTATTCAGAAAAAAATGAAAACATACAATCACGTTGAATTATTTGCTATACAAATAGTACAATAAATAATACATAAAAATAGCGTGATAAGTTTTGAACATTCAAATAAAAATGTCAAAATAAAATTCAAGCTTCATTTAATTCTCAACCAACCTTTCATGATGTAAAGAAAATTAAAGATTTAAAAATAGTTTTGTTTCTACATCTAAGAAAAAAAGGCGGAAAAAACTTGACTTTAATCATCTTCTATCTTTAAAAGATAAAGAAAACAACAAGTTTTTAAGATTTCTTCATATCACAATTACTATAATTCTAAATATTAAACTTTTAACTCAATATTTCCTTTTGAAGGTTATTCCTAAGTTTAGCATCTTTAAAATTACAAATTAAATATATTAAGTACAGTTCTGCAAAAGTTGTGCTGTTGGCATTAAATACATTTCCTTATAATATCAATAAAAGATCAATTCTAAAATAAGAGTGAGTGAATGTAAAGTTTATTGGCGCAAGAGCCAGACATGGCTATGCTGCACTAAACAAGATTAAACTGTGGTCTAGACGTGAAGTTGAAAAAAAGGTAAAAATGGTTGAAGAAAAGGAGGGTCGAAAATAGAGAAGGATCGCTAGGGTATCCAGGGAGTGCGTCACCCGTGTTTACCAAAGACAGTAAACCCCATGGGAAAGAAATAGATCACTAAGGTGCCTCGTGGTCATGATGCCCGTACTTACCTGAAGAAGGCAAGTCCCTGAAGTCCCCTGATATAATCCCCAGGGGCAGGGTGCCCGGCTATACCCCCAGACGCTGGGTACCCATTTTGGTCACCTTTTATGACATGCCTGAGCTACAGTGAGACTATTCTGTCATCCCCGGTCATCACACGGGTCATTCTAAAATAAGAAACATTGGAAAAATTTAAAAAATCTGACCTGAAAAAAGAAAGTTCATTTCCATCTTGGAGGAGGAAATTATAATTTCTTCCTTCATCTCCAGAGAAAGGAAAATGTATTCTAATAAAATAAGCTTATATATATATATATATAATCTTATATTGATGTCAATCAAATTTTATCATGTGATAACACATAAATTCTTCTTTCAATTTACAACAGTTAAATTTATAATTAATAACCATTTAATGCAAGATGATTTAAATGCAGTTACACAAATTGCATTACAATCATCTAAAATATTATAAAACATTAATAAAAATTAATATTTCAAAATAAATATGTTACACAGAAAAATATAAAGAATTGTATAAGAAAAAAAATTCCTAAATTTGAACAAAAATTTAATATATTTGTTAAGTTTGCATACATTATTCACAAATAGACATAAAAATAATGTATAGGGAGCCATAGATGATTAATGTTGATTTCAGATACTTAAATTTCATACTCATCATTAAAATATAAAGTAAAAATAATAATAATAATTTGGAAGTTCATAGGAAAATTCATTAGAAATTCAAAATTAGACTTTCTTACAGCCTTGTATTGGGAGTGTAATTTCAAGTAAAGAAAAGCAGCCACAGCCGACATCTTTTTTTTTTCAAAAATTTTTTCACTAAAAAGCAGAAAAAATATCCGGCCAAAAAAAATTAAATCACTGTATATATTACAAGTAAATATTCCTTCCTATGTGTAAATAAAATAGCAAAACTGAAGCAAAGATCTACATTTATTTAATGACAAAACAATGCTCCATACTTTCGTACATACATAAAAAATGAATAACAAGACTTTAAGTAAAGTGAGTAAAAATACCATTAAGTTATATAAAAAATATAATTTTTCAATGAAATTGGCATTTATTTAAAATAGTAATAAACTTATGAGACTATACCCACAATAAATACTGAAATATTGTATTCCAATAACTTTTTCTTGTTTTTTTTTTAATACAAATTTTCTCAATATATTTGCAAAAGGAATCGGGGGGGGGGGGGGAAAAGGAAAATTCTGTTTTAAAAAATTAAAATTCTTATTCATCAAAAGTTTGTTACAAGTCACTCGATCATTCTCTGCCAGAAATTACTATTCAACATTGAGAAAATCGCATTAAAATAATCCTTCCAATGATAAAAGTAACATCATCTACAAAATAATTGAAAAATATATACGTATTATTTTTTTTCTTCGTAATAAAACTCTTTTATTGATATTCTAAAAGTGATTTATTACAGTGCTTTGCTTTTTTTGTAAATAATAAAATGAAAGAATGAAAATGCAAGCACAATATTTGATGGTAATGGAAGTACTGTAGAAAGATAACTATTTATAAATTATGAGTCATCATTAAAATCATAAGCACAAAAGAAAATTATTACCAGTATAATATTTTAAAGAAAAACCAAAGTTAAATACTAAGTATTCTGTTGAAGAGTGAGGATTTCCTACATGTTTATGTGATAAATTACATTTGAACATCTAAATATTTTAAACATTATATACGAAATGAAACTGATGATTTTTTTTATTTATACAATATTAATAATAAATGAGAAACATGCATTTGGCAGCATTAACTTAATAAGCAAATGAACAATTTAAAATAAAATAATTAAATTTAGTGTGGAAAAAAAATTTCCTAAACTAATTTTTTTAAAAATTTCTACTATTAAGTTCTGTAAAAAAATTTCTTATTTTTTTGTCATTTCAGTAAATCTCTTCTAAAACTACTTACTATAAATTAATTTTAAGTTTAATTTACTCATACAATGTTACTACATTTTAGACCAAAATATATTGCAGCATTAAAATAAAAACCAATTGAAATTTATTTAAAAAAAAAAAAAAACTGTTTCATATTGAGAAGGTGAGTGAGTGAGTGAATGTAAATTTTATTGGCGCAAGAGCCAGATATGGCTATGCTGCGCCAAACAAGATTAAACTGTGGTCTAGACGTGAAGTTGAAAAAAAAGGTAAAAATGGTGGAGGGTCGAAAATAGAGAAGGATCGCTAGGGTATCCCGGGAGTGCGACACCCGTGTTTACCAAAGACAGTAAACCCCATGGGAAAGAAAAAGATCACTAAGGTGCCTCGGGGTCATGATGCCCGTACTTACCTGAAGAAGGGAAGTCCCTGAGGTCCCCTGATATAATCCCCAGGGGCAGGGTGCCCGGCTATACCCCCAGACGCTGGGTACCCATTTTAGTCGCCTTTTACGACATGCATGAGCTACAGTGAGACTATTCTGTCATCCCCGGTCACCACACGGGTCTTCATATTGAGAAAGGAAAAAAAATACATTTTAACAACTCAATCAATTTCTTTTTTAAAAAATAATTATTTTCCTATTCTATGCTTTGATAATACAAATATTTCTAACTATAGTAACTTAAAATTATTACTAAAAACTATATCCATGATTATTATTACAAATTAGATAGCATGCACAAGTTAGCATTAAAATACTCTCTAAATGGTAATTAGCTAATGTACATTTCGTATTAATAAAATTTTTAATACACTAATATAAAGTTTTAAAAAGAATATAATTACGCTTTGTGTAGGGAAAAAATATATTTCACCAATGCAATCATTTTTTTTAAATTTCATTAATTTCCACTATATGATCTGGTAATGCAATAATTTCTATAAAAGTCTATTTATAATTCTTAATAAAAATTAATTGAAAAATTACTTCTCATATAAAATCATTTAATTTCATATTTTAAATTCAGCTACAATATTATTGTTGGTACTCAATTCTCCCGACCCAAAATATTTGCAAAGTAGTCCCATTTTGGAAACAGTGGTAATAAGGTTCGGTCTGTTTTAGTTCAGACAAAGACCAAATCTCTCAGATTGTGAATTTGTACACTTGTTTTTTACTGCTCTGACTTATGAATATGAGAGTTTCAATAATCACTATACATATAAAATATTTTAAAAAATGTATTATTCATACAAAGTTTATATGATCTGGATAAATAGTTTTGTTTTACAATAGTCTTGAAAAAAGTAACGTGTGCGTCTTAGGAAAAAAGTATTTTTCTCGATGATGCAATTGTAGTGAAGAAAGTTTTGTGCTTTCAATACACATTGCAAAATTTTAAAAAAACAAATTTTGAAGTCTACATCAAGTACTGTTAAAATAATTGCAGGTCTCTTTTAAATTGTGAGGTTAATGATTAATCTGAGGTATGACAAAAAAGAACAAATCCAGTAGAGCATGAATGCCAGAATTGAAGATAAAAGTGATGGAATAGAGACCAGTAGGATTAAACTGATTGTCATAAACAGAAAGCAGAACTGTTCAGAAAGTGAACTGGTTATAGAAAAACAATAAATAAAATCCTAGATAGATGTAACTAATTCTATAAACAGTAATAATACATTTGCAAAACAAAATTATTCAAAATTAAGTAGTCGAAAAATTGAACTTCTTAAGTAAAATTTATATTCAATAAAGGAATAAAATAAAAATTATTATTGATAATTTAACAATGTAATTCATTTAGAATATTTCTTTTATTATATATAACTAAACTAGATATAATAAACTTATTTTAATTATTCTTCATAATATACAGAAACCTTCATTCCCACACCCTCAGAAAGTTAAGTTTCATTTCAAAAGTAAAATAAAATATTTAACATTTCCATTCATAATTTGAAATAAATGAAAAACATTTGTAACAGATATTAAAAAAAAATTCTATTTTTAAAGAAAAATGAAAAATTAAACTAGAAAGATTTTTTAAAAATAAACTATTCATCAAACATATAAATTTAGGTAATTTTTTTAATATGAATATTTAATTCTAAAATTTTCCTCAACTATAATACAATACAATATACAACAATAATAAATTTTTCATATAAAAAGTTCACACATTACAAGCATTGAAATATAAGTCATGTTTATCTTCTGTTATTTTATACATTTCTGACAAATAATATGAAAATAATTATCATTCATAAACAAAGATTTTATTTATTTCTGTTAAAACCATTTCAAAAGTGATACAAACAATCCCTTTGGGAAAAAGTACTTTCAATTTTTAAAAAATATCAATACACTCTTGGGTAGAAATTGAAAATCAAATAAAATTTCTAATCATACACCCAAGTTCTAAACATACAATAATAATGATAAATAAAGTTTTAAATATTAGAGTATTTTTTCACGTTTAACAAGAAAAAAATTAAGATTAAATGAACGTGAAGAATAATGCTCCCAAAAACATAATAAATGCGTAAGTGGCATCACAGTCAACAAGGTAGATCACATACAATCAAATGTAGATATACTTCATAATAGTAATAGCCACTGAAAAGATGAAAACTATTTTTGGTGTATAAAAATGTAAAAATATAATCATATAAAGTATTGTTCAATACTTTTCACTACAAAAAATCCTATATCTGAATCGCAAGTTTTTTTCTCAAATAAAAAAAAAAAATTGCAAAAAAACTGTAACAGGGAGAGAGTGAATAAGTTTTAAAGCTGTTTCTTCACAATGTGAAAGAACTGGAAACAAACTAAACCTCTAGGGCAGATAAATTCTTCAGCATTAATAGTACAATCAAATTTCTCTGTTTTACACATTTTATTACACTCAATCTGAATCAATCAATACAATATTTTCCTCTAAAAATGTATTATGCCTCAAATTCTAAACTGCAATGCTAAAATGATATTTGAAGTTAACATGCAAAATATATATTATTGAATTATTCTAATTTTTAAAACAATGTAAACTAAATGTTGTGCTAGCATTATAAATAATAATAATTAAAAAAAAAAAAGGTTTAAATGAATATTGGAATATATTTCTATCTGAAATATGTTTCAAGTTTGTGTTCTTAATTAACATTAAATGAAGATCAATTTATGATCATTTTCCAATTTCAGTATTCCCAATAATAATGAATAATTAAAAAAAATTCTAATGAAATTTTTACCAGCTTAATTTTATTATTTACTAAAAAATAAAAATTGTTATGAATATAAAATAAAACACTACAGTCGTGGTTAGTAAATAATACCTTATTTTCCAGGTAAGCTTTTTTTCCCCTTCTGTATATTCATGAAAAAATCTTGATTATTTTATACACTTTTCAAGAAAACTCTTCAACTATTCTTCATACTCTAGCCAAACATTTCATATTTCATGATCCTGGAGTTGTTTCCACTGGTCTAGAAATATCATTAAGCATAAATATATATGATACAAAAGAGGTTTATGATTACATTTTAATTTTTTAATATTTATTTTGATTAAATTCAGTAAATTAATTTAGTTCATTTATTTCATTAAATTCAGAGAATTCCTTAAAAAATTATGTTAAATTCACATATTTTTTACTGTCCCAGAATACTCAATCTGAAGTCATGAAATAATATTTCTCAACAGTTTCTGAAAATACATTCCATATTTGGAATCCACTAGTCAGAAAACAAACAACCATGCTTGTTCTTTAATATGAAGTCATTGCGATAGCTGAAAATAGCTATAACTTTAGTTTTCAAGCTTAAATGAAAATTTTCCCTTTGTCTTTAAGGAGAAGTTGCTTTCAAAAGAGATTATTACAAATATAAAAGTAGGTAATTCTTCTTTTAAGAAAAGTGAACATTTATAAAACAAATCCTTGATTATTACAGAGTTAACTGCATTTTGAATTTACATCTTTTATTTGTTCCGTTAGATAAATTTTGTTTTGTCAAAACTTAAGGGAATAAACTTCAAATCAAATACTAGACGTCAAGGAAACGAAAAGAATTTGTAATATTTGCTCAGTGTTTAACATCGGTGAAAACTCTTTATTAGGTATTCCAGAACATTGTACAAAAAAAATGTTTATTCAACAAAAAATTGTCACTTAAAATGGAACTCAAACAAATATATATTGCAAATAAGAATATAATTAAAGAAGCATTTTAACAAATTTAAAAATTCATTAATAAAATAATGCATACTAGAAGAAAACAGAAATGCATAAAAGTGAAAAATAACCAAATCAAGTCAATTGGGACAAGAAAAAAAAATTACAAAATAAAAAGGCAATTAAAAAAAAGTTACTGATCACAATTGGCGAAATTTTCTGTTTGCTATTTAAATACGAGAATAATTTAGAATAAGTAATAGGAGTTTTTAAAAAATATCAAGCCAGAAGACTTCACAATTTATACAGATTTGATCAAGTGGAATTTATGAGTAAATGGATAATGAACATGTAATGTCCAGTGTCTCCAGCTGCATTACATTGACAATAATAGTTACCTTTTACTCTACATATAAAAATAGAAATGGATGTCATAGAAATGGACCACGGTTAATTTAAAACATAGATAACAAATGCAGAATAAGGGTTAGTTTTTCAGTAAGAAATATGTCCAAATCCTTAAGTAATTTTTCATTTCAAGTATGAAGGGTAATGGTTAGGTATGGTACCTTCCTCACAAAATTCTTCAAACAATAGTCAGCAACTTTATTTTGTATGCTGATGGGGTATTCATTCAGAAAAGGTTAGTAAATTCTCTACATTAAAAAGTTCATTTTTAATACTATGATGGTAACTAAATTTATTTGTGATATTACTTAAAATTAAAAAGATGTTAGACAGTTAATAAAAATGTGAATTCGTTAATTACTGTCCACCAGACAAATAATCAAACTGAAACTATAACAAAGTGAAATAAATAATATCCCCAAAACAGATATATATATGTAATGATTTGGCTTGATTCACGTTAATTTCTCACTATAATAATTTAATTTACTAAATTTACCCATTACCTCCTTTAAAAGATAATGTTCATTCGTATTTCCTGATCCCCTTCCAAAGTATCCTTTTATTTATTACACCATGCGCTCTTAAAACTGGTTAAATCTACTTAAACCAATTATAAATTTATCAAAACACTCCCTTCAGATTCCCTGACAATTATGATATTTCCTCAGAAATCTCTCCATTCATACCACATGCTTCTGACATTTCATGGGAATTTTCCCTGATATATAAACAAAAACACAACGAAAAATGCTCTCTTGTGAGGCAATACCTTGAATCAAAAGGTGGAGTGGAAATAGTCTCTCTCTCTGCTTAAAATAAAAGTTCTGTGAAAATTCAATACACCTCGACTGTGTTATTTCAATGACTTACATACAAGAGAAATATGGTATTATGTTACATTTAAAGCCGGTAGGATCTTTACATATATATATATATAGCTGATCTAAGAATTCGATTAAATTTTGATAGCCTACTTATTTATTCTTCATACATGTTCTGTACATAATAGTTTTAAAAAAAGGTATGAAACTACATATTTGTACCTAAATTTAGCATTAAGCATCTGTGTCTAGTTTCTATGCAGTTATAATAGCAACTGAAATGTTGAAATTAAAAGTCACTAAAAAAATAATGGTAATTAGTAATTTTCTACCATAAACCCAAATATGTACCCGAATTTCAAGCAGGTTAGAAGGAACTTTACTTGCATGTTCGTGCAGGTTCATTAAAAATTATATTTTTCAAATATTCATACTGCTTAATAGTTTTCACTGATTTTGGTAAATTTAAGTTTCATTACTCATTTACAATCGAAGAAAGCAGGAAAAAATTAACTATTACAAAATTTTAAGAAATAAGTATAAAACACAGTAATTCATAGAATAGTCACAGTAACAAATTCACTGGAGGTAAAAATATAGGTCTCGATAATAATATAAGGATTGAAAACAGAAATATCTCAGTACTTGAAAACTGTTACTCTACACAAAGGTACTTGTAATGTGTCTAATTAAATCATAAATACATTTAATAATTCATATGCTCTTTTTAAGAATAAAAGAGAGATATACAATACACAAATAAATATTCGAATCATTATCTTGCACATAATTGATCAATTCACTGTGTATCATACAGATGATTTTTTTTCAGTGCAAGTTACATTCATAATTTACAAAAAATAAAGTTTCCTAAAAATATTTTTTCTGAAAATCTTTTGTAAATATAGAATTATCATAAGTTTCATTTACATTCCAATAGAAAACTTTGCAATAACTTTTCATAATATAATATATATTAGCATTTCTAAAAACATTGTCGGATGGAAAAAGAAATTTTATAGACTTTCCATAAGATGATATAATTTGCAAAGCTCAATACATGAATTACAATGGTTGTCTTAAGAAAATGTTTTTTGAAGAAGTACATAAACTATAAAAAGAACAACAGACAAAAAATACATAATTACCAAATGAGCTTTGTGCACCTGACAGGCAATAAAGGCCTCTGAAATTTTATTCCACAACGAGATGGACAAGTTGCCACTATATTCATAGTATCCAATCAACTTTCCAACGGCTCAGGTTAGCTGAAATGGATGTGTGTGAGAATTATATTCTTTTTCGAGAAAAACAGTCACAATTGTACACCATTTGTTAAAATTTGAAATTTTAAAAATACTAGTTTATTTCCTTACAAAAAATCAACTAACATTAGCAATAAATATTGTACAACACACACAATTTTTATTTATTTTTAGAAATATTGTCAAGAATGCATTGAAATATATTAGAATTTTCTAAATTTCAATAGTACATTTCACCAAATTCAATTCACTATTATTCACAATTTTTGTCTTAACATTCTATATTCATACACATGGTGATTAGTTTCCAACATACAAACAATTCAGTTTAAGTTGAAAATCAAACTTAAAAACTTCAATAAAAATCATGGTAAAAAATCATATATTAAAAGTAAATCAAACAACCAGTTTAATATTGATCCCTTCACTAACTACATCAATGATTCTTGGGTGAAAATGCAGTATAGCACTTGGTATAACCACTTGGCGAGATTTGAAAAATCGCCAGATTTAGCGATTTTTTTTTTTTTTTTGTGTGGTCCGCGAAGTGGAAAAGAAGGAATTTTTTGACTCACATCACCACATTTAGGACATGCCTAGGTGGACGAAATTAAACCTAGTTTCACAACCCGTACAAGGAAAGGATGATTTCCTTCCTTCTGTAAATGAGACAAAAATTGCAAAGTACATTCACTCACCTCTGTCGAAGTCATTCTCGCAGCCATTCAAAAAACCTGTACTTGGGAGAATAAGTGATTATTGAGCAGGTTACTCAAAAACACAAATTCAATCCAGCAGAAGAAATTAAATACAAAACATGAACAACGTAAAAAGGAAAACCACGCAAGGACAACAATAGTGAAACCCGACAGAACAGAAAAAGTTTCTAAACGAAGTAACGGACAATAAAGAATGTTCTAGAAACTCCGAGATGTCTACGCTCAGCAACGGAAGCACCAAAAATCATTGGTTAAAAACAAAAACTATGCAAACTTTCGGTTTAGAAACGGAGACGCAAAAATATAATGCCCGTGATTGGCTAAAAAAAAACACGTCCATCAGAGCTGCGTGTGTGACTGTGGGGTTTAATGGCGCAAGAGAATAATTATCCTAAGAGAGGTATATAACGGAAAAAAAACTGGAAACTGGAATCCGAATTCATATGGCAAATTCGAAAGATAAAAAAAATTCTGATTCAGTGGAACATTCCTGAAAGTGGGCTGAGTAAATGATTTTTGAAAGTTCAATGGATTGACCATCCAATATGAGTTTGGATATTAAGTAATTTAGTACATTGTTGTGAATATCAATAATTGTCTCCTTACGTCGTTTTGATACGATTACGTACCTTAAAATATAAATGTGTGATGCGCGTTTACATGGACCAAAACATATTTCAAACGTTTACCGAGCCTTTGATGATAAAAAAAAAAGTCTTCCTTTCTATTATTGAGAATGAGTTTACAAGTTCTTTGTATTGGTCAGCATCTAAACGACTCGACATTTTACATTTAATGAAATATTTCAATTTTAGTCGATTAACTTTTTGGATTTGTGAAAGGCTTATTTGTCAAAAATAATTCAACAAACATATTCGTTCCTTTGATTTAGTTTTTGGATACGACACTAATCTTTTTATACTACAAATATTATTTTGAAAATAATGAAGATAAGTTTCTTGAAGGTTTTGGAAATGCATTGCGTATATCTAAGGCGAGTGTCTTTGTGAAACCCTAAAGAATAAATCAAACAGAAAATTTACGTGTTTATCGTAAGGGAGGTAGGGATGGTTATACTAAACATATAGAGCGAGTGTGCACCAAGACGACCATTCAAGGATGACGGCTACGACAACTCTAATCAGAACGTAAACTCTGTTCTTTTCCCGGAAAATTGCTTTAAAGAAAAAACATAGTTCTGTGCTAATAGATTTGAAATCACCTCTAGAAAATATAAATTACATGTTTTAAATTTATTCATAAATATTCAAATTCAATTTATTAAATAGGGACTTATATTATCATTCATTTAGGTGAAAGAAAAAACCTGTTTACTCATTTTGAGTAAATTATTTTCAGCTAGGTCTAAAAGTCTTGTAAGAATCTCGATTAATGGGTAATATTTAATTTTTTGTAAAATCTTAATCGTACTTAAGAGATTGATTTAAAAGAAAAAGCAAAATTATTATCTATATAAACAGCTTTTTATTTACAATGGTAAGACGGTGAAATATCTCTTTTATTATCAAAGAGATATTCATCAATATTTCAAAACCATTATATAATTAGAAATACGGTGTCTAGCGAAAAGTCTGTAATCAAAATGGTACAAAATATAGTTGAAATTATTGCTTATACAGGTATATCTTGAAAAATCAAGGACTTACTCAAAATGTTCATTTAGGTCAGTTTACTAGTGCTTAAATATTTTCCTCCGTTTAAAGAAACGAATTTCGATCACTATTAGAAATCTATCTGAAGGATGTTATCTTGATTATCCACAGGCATCGATATATTATTAATCGATCTGATGCGATTATATCCTAAAAAAACTCTGTTTTGAACCTCACAAGGTGACTTTTCTGGAACACGCACGTCTGCCCTTTCGGAGTGCCGTTTTGATTTAAAAACGGACCTGAAATATATGCATTTAAAGAGTGCCAGCTTCTGAGCAGAAGCTTTTACTCTGTATAAACTGAAAATCATTCGATTCGACACGACCCTTAGACGTTGACGTTGATGTTTCTATGGACGCCTGGAGCGCGGAGCGCTCTTCAAGCCCAAATCTTGTATATAGAAGTTGCTTTGGAAGGATGGAGTTTTCCTTTTTGATGGTTTGATTCCTTTTTCCTTTTTGGCCCAAATCTTGTATATAGAAGTTGCTTTGGAAGGATGGAGTTTTCCTTTTTGATGGTTTGATTCCTTTTTCCTTTTTGAAGTCCAAAAATAAAAATAGTTTGATGAAAATCTGGGGTACAGAATTTTCATTGGTTGAGAGGTGAGTAGCACTGAAACTGCTATTGGTTGTCCTTTTTAAATTAAAATAATGAAAAACATTTTAATTTTTATTGGAAATGTGGAAGGAAAGATAAAAGCGAGATTTAATTTATTATATATATGAGTAAAATTTGCAAAAATTAAAAAAGTGATGTTGTAATTATTCTTCATTTAACATTAAAGCTTGGATGATTGCCCTTATCTTTACAGTGTTAATTTTAGCTGATTTAATTTTATATAAATTGGTTAAAAGACCTGGTATTAGAGCGAAAAATTCTGCAAGTTCTTTAAGCTGTTCAATTGCTTGTATAATGTTGTTCACTGGATTATGGTTCTTATTTTGATTATAATAGTGAGGTGTATTTTTGCAAATTTCAGTGGTAGGCTGCGCCATCTGTTGAGAAGAAGTTAATGCTTGAGCGAAAGTGAAATTTTCTCTGATGGTTTTTTTTCAGTGGAATATTATTGTTTTTAGGTGTGTGTTTTGGTGGTTTAGGGAAGAGTTTGCAAACTTTAAAGAATTTTTACAGGTTTTAGGAACGATTTAGGACGTGTAATGCTCACTTTTTTGCGTGGCAACGATACAATGGTTGCTGGTGCATTATTTCCAGCCTCTTTTTGTAGATCGCCAAGTTAACCGTACGGCTTGTTATTGAGCCATGTTTCATTACATTCAAAGATTTCGTCTAGTGAGGTTGTATTTGTACGTAGTTGTTAGTTTTGATATTTACTTGATTATTTTCTTGATTTGTAATGTTGTATTATTTTTATTTCACTGTTCTTTATTGTTGATTGATTTCATGTGTGTTTTAATTTTCTGCTTTTTTAATTTCCAGGGTTTTTTTTTAACATATTTGCTTGTTTTTTTACTCCCAGGGATCAAAATTGACGAACGAAGTAGACCAATTACAAAAATATAAGGTAAGTGAATCTTTAGTATTATACGTATCCCAATCATCAAAAGTCGAGAATAATTGTTTTAAAATTTCTTTTTCTAATCACCGTAAAATCTGCGAAGGATATATATATATATACCGCTATTGAAAATAAGAATGACAAAAAAAGGGATCGGTCAAGAAGGGAAAAAAGCACTATTAGAATGTAATATTTATCTAAAAGTTTTTTTCATATTTATCAAAATTACAGAAACATACTGAACGATGCTCAAATTCAACTTTGCCTTATTCTTGTCCACATCCTGAGTGTAATTGTAAATTTAGGTACTTGACACAGTCGTTAACACATGGAAAAGAAGTTCATGGAATAAATATGACGTCGAATGAAATAAATTTTGAAGATAAGTTTTCAATCACGACTAGAAAATAGGGTGCTAGAACTTTTTCTTTTTTTAAAAAATCTTACTGGTGATAAAAAACTGAAACAAAAGTTTATTCATATTACAGTTGTCAATGTTTTAAGTCCGTCATATAAAAGCCATTTAATAGGAAAAGTAGTTGAAGATATGTCAAAGGTTTAATACTATCAACTGAATGTCCTGCTCAATTCATTGTTTTTGAGACAGAGAAAGTGTCATTTTTAAGTCTTTTTCAAAGCATAATCATGAATTAAAGGCTTCAAAACATAAAATTTTAACCAATTAAAAGGACTTGTTTGGAATTTATTAAAGCTAACCTTCGAATGGGTATCGAGAAATCTAAAGTATTGGAATGTGCTCATGTTAACCGAAAATTAGGAATGATCGAAATAACTATTTTGTTAAAGAATCCTTTTTGACAAACAAAAAAGCCTATCATATTACATAAATTCTTTGAAATTACTTTTACGGCTCCATAAAAAAGATGCTAGTTGAAATTATTTATAATAAATTGCATTATGAAACTTATAATTGTATTTTTTTATATAAAATTCAAGGACAAATTATAGTTTCAGGTTCTAAAGCTTAAAAAAATTGCCAAATAATTCATTAGTAATTGGCTTACAAACAGCTGAACAAAAAGAAATGATGGTAAAAAGCTGTAATAAATATTATGTATTGACCCAACTCACAAAACCAATGAGTATGATTCCTATTTAATGAATTTAATCATGCCTGATGAATATAGAATAGGTTATCCAACTGCACATTTCATCACAAATAAATTAGATATAGGAACTATGCATTGTTTATTTGACAGCATAAAAGAAAGAGTTCCCAACTAAAATCTTAATTGCATCATAACTGATGATAAAACAACAGGTCCCGCTTTTAAACAAGTGTTTGGAGATGAGATTTAACACCTCCTTTGCAAATGGCATCTTCATTGTGCTTTAAAAAAACTGTTAACTAATCATATTTCTAGTTTAGAAATGAGGAATAAAATTTAGGCTTTTTTAGCAGTTCTTTTAGAAGAAACTAATTCAATAAAATTGAAAAATAGTATGGATAATTTTAAAGTTGCATTTCTTGACAAGGAACCTGCTATCATTGAATATTTCGATGATAATTAGTATGGTAGAGTTGAATTATGGAGAACGTCATTTGCTGCATGCATATACCAATATGTATTGGTAAGTCGTTTCATAAGCGCAAATTCTATTGTCGAATAGACCATGGAATTGATACTGTATTAAAAATAGAAAATGATACATATTTTGCACATCAGTATAGAATAATAATTCGCATATACCCAAGTGTTTATGTGAAGGCAATATATTCATGATTAGTATAATCACAAACTATTGGAGATGTGTTTTAGGAAGTTAAAACATTTGTAGAAGGATGTTCAGACCATGATAAATCCTTCTGTAGGTGTATAAAAAATATCTTATTTACCTCTATGTATGCATTTGAATACTTATGTATGCTTGGATAATCACCTACTGTATAAACATATTCAAAAAGTTAACTCATTAAGTGTTCAACAATTTCCATATTTTGATGGTGTTGGAAGTGATGGAATTGTTGAAGATAAAGAATATGACCCATTCAGTTCCATCTGTGGCTTGTGTAAAAAAAATGCATTGATTCTGCTATTAAAACATACATTCCGAGAAGAAAGAGAGATCTACGAAACTAATATTTTACTTGCCAAATTAAGTTTCTTATTGCAAAATAAATTTGTCAGAGTTACTCTGTTATCTTATTTAAATAGCAATTAAAAATTTATAGTTTCAATGTGTGAATCAGTTGCAGAAAGAAACGGAGAAATAAAACTAGAAAATAATTTGCTTACCTCCCAATCAGCATTTAAACTAGCAGTGTATATTTAAACGTACCAGTAAAATTAAAAAATCGAAGAAGAAAGCTTTGGGATATCCTTCTTTAATTGTAAAGAAAGAAACAAAGAAGTATTTAAAAGTAGAGCAATCATTATTATGTAATGCAGATAGCTTGTTTTGGAAACCAACTGGATCTTTTACCCCAAAATTAGTTATGTATCTATTACAGTCAAATAGTTTTACATGTTGAGGACATTAAATTACATTTTTATGAGGTGAAATCGGTAGATAATTATGCATCTGATGAGGAAGTAAGTATTGTTTTAAAAAAAGAACAAATTTTCATAAAGGATGGGTGTAGGATAGTATAATTGATCCATTCAAATCGAAAGCCATACAAAGTAGAGATTTCATCGTGGAAAAATGTTATCACATGCAAATTATGGAAATTGGAGGTAATCTTGTTAACTTCTTTGATTTTAACCAACTTAGGAATGCAGAATTCATTTTCATTCCCATTAATGTGTCTTGCCATTGGGTTGTATTAGTGTCTGAGTTAAATGTCAAGAAATTATACTTTTGTGTTCTTTAGGTTTTGGAAACAAAAGTAAGTATACTAAATTAATAGATTTCTGGAGAACTTTAAATTCTTTGTTACATGAAGAACAAGTTAGGCATATTTCATATCCTATTCATCTAAAACAAACTGACTGCATGAATTCTAGTGTTTTTATATGGTACTTTACAAATAAGGTGTTAAACAGAGAAACGATAATTTTGATATAAATGAATTTAGAAGGTACATGTTTGATTCTTTTGCAGGTAAGTGTTTAAATACTATCTAATATATTGTATCAGATTATATTAACGCTTGTTATCTATGCAAGCAAAATTATATACACTAGGTAAATTTATTCGAGTTGCTTTTTAATTATTTAAAGTACTGTATAAAATGAATATTGTAATTCTTCTGTGTTTCATTTGTATACTATTGAAAATTCATTATTTTGTGTAGTAAAAATAATAGTGAGTTTTTTAAAGTGTAAAGGAATATATATCTGAGGAACCTACCTTTCCTGCTAGAAAAGGAGTTAATACATTCGCATACCATATCACCCAGGAGATATGGTATGCGAATGTATTGAATATATGGATGCCAATGTATGCGGTGAAATTGGTGGATATAAACCATTTTCATATGATGTATTACTTTAGGGAAATATTTTTAATAGTTTCTATTTTCCAGGCAATTATCTATTTTATTATATGTGTCAATCAACCGAATGCTAGAGACACTGTTGCATATCGAAAGTTTTTGATACGAAGAGAATGTTAGATGGGATTTCCATCTGTGGTGACATTAAAATTGCATCACAGTTGTGAAAGACTTTCTGAAGCATTAAAATTCGTAAAAAATAATAGGTAAGTTATATTTATGTGAAAAATATGTAATAGATCGCTCTCTATACCATATGAAATGTAATTATTATAATTGTATATTAAATATTATTACAGAAATTATGTATATGTTAGGTAAACGGTAAAATCAGGAATACCAAGTAGTAATTTCTTTTCCTCGAGGAGAAAAATTACAGGTATAAAAAAAATAAGTGTTGTAGTTTTCTTAATCACATCATTTGCAGTATTGCTTTTATTTGATATAATAAAAGAAAAAAAGCAGAGAATGCAATACAATTTTATTTTAATTAGTTCATGTGCATTTCCTCCCACAATAGTTTACGATAACTAAAATATATGTCAATAACTTCTGATATTTTTAACTTATTAAACAGTTACTGACTGCCAATTTCTCAGAGCCCATAGTTTTGATAAATCATAAAATTTACTTCTTTTGCTGTTTTGAACATATAATTGGATTGATGCACATGGAATTTGTAAAAGCTCCAAGTCTTCTCCCTCATGGCATGGTGGGGAAGTTTGGAGCAGGAGGTGCCAGAAAAGTGTTGTCTGCGTTACTTAACACAGATTCAAAATTACGAGGTCTGTCGTCAATAGCCTTCATTTTGCTTCTGAGTGCGACGTTACTGAACAATCATTAAATCAATTAAAGTAAACGAATGGGAAAAAACTGAAATTACCATTTTATTTTTGTAATAAAAATGATTATGGTACACGACATGAGAAATTTTGAATTATTGAGTCGTTTTTTTTTATTATTTTGGAAAGAACTTTCAGGATTTTTAAATTCATGTTTTGATAACAGGAAATGCAAAACCGGAGCATTTCCTGTTATTAAAACATGAATCAAATACAATTGATATATATAATCAAACATATGATCACATATAATCAAATACACATATAATCACATACACATATAATCAACACTGACACATATAATCAAATACAATTGATTTGATTATATGTGTCAGGTTACTATTGGTTAACACTAAATCGCCTGCGTTGATGGAAGCTAGTTAACAAAAGTTAAGCTCAAAATATTTTAGTGAGGACGAAAATCTGAAAAAAAAAAAATTACATCGCGAAAACTCTGTGAAAGATGGATGAGATGGACATTTTTTTTTACTGAAAAAATCATGTGGTTGATATCTATATGATGCCAGAATTCTTTTTGACGCAAAAGAATTTACCCTTTATTCAACGCAATTTATATTCCAATGAATAAAACTGTAACTAAAATTAAAAGCCAAAGAGTTTGATTTACGACTCGCCTTTCTCTTAAAATGAAGGAATATTGTCATAATAGCTATTATATTAAATTAAAATAATTGGAAACTCCATAATTAAGTTTTCAGTAGTAAAAATCTAATTCACATATTCTAAATAGCGATGCGATCAATTCAAAGAGTGGAAGAGTTAATAAAAATTAAAGAGAAAGCAAAATTGAACAGCGAAAGACACGGACACTAATATTGAAATTAGTAGTTAAAAGCATTCGTACACTTGCATTGAAAATTCTCAGTAAACCAGAAGTTTGGGGTTTCTTTCTTTCTTTCTTTCTTTTTTTTTTTTTTAATTTTTAAAACGTGTATTTGAAGCTAAAAGTGTTCCACGTAATTATAAACCCGAAATTTAATTAAATTTATTGTAAGAAAAAGCTGTAAATATTATTACCTATTTTAAAAATGATGAGATCTCAACAATTATGAAAAAATAAAGTCCTTCATACTTCAAGAGTTTGAGCCTACTCCCCAAGCATATTTAGAGAATTTTAAAAAAATTACGCGTCACAATTGTGAATCATATGTACAATTTACTAGTCGTTTATTTACAAATTGGGAGTACTATTTAAAATTGAATCAATATTTTCAAATATTGAATCATTAAAAGAACAAATAATTTCTGATATAGAGACCGCTTCGCATAAAAGTATTCGTCAAGAAAATAAATGATTCGATTTCATAACACTGGCGAAATAAATTGATTTATTTTATTCATCTCGTGGCAAAACATTAAATGAGTTAATTCTTACCGCAAAAATAATAATAGAGGCATGACTAGAGCATTTTTTTCGGATGTTAAGAATTCAAAATATGTAAATCTGAAATCCATTGTTTAAGTAAATAACCACACAAGTATAACCAATTACCTGTAAAAAATAGAATTAGTTAAAAATAATTCCCTTTGTTTTAATTGCTTGGCTTTCAATAAAGTTATGTTTGCCTCCAGAAACATCATTTTTCTTCATGTTTTTTCTCAATAATTTAACCTTCTGAGAGAACGGAAAGAGTTCGTTGCCCCTCGAATGGTGAACTTTCTCCTATGACCCCGCTACGAAGCAATAAATAACGGAGGGGTGAATTTAACAACACAAGAGGAATTTTTGAGCGCAGGGGAAAGTTGTTTACACGGAAAGAGAAAAAGGTTGCAAAAACTTAACAAAAATTTTGGAACATTTTTCTGATTCATATTTTTCTAAAGTTTTTATATCAATAATTAATTTGAAATAAAAATAATAATATTTGGTATCCTTTTAATTCCGTATTCTATTTGTACATTTACAGTGTTAAAAATAACATCTGAATTCACCGGGTCTCCTATAACTTCATCTTCTGCTCTTTCGGAATATGAAGTTTCCAACCCCCCCTCCGAATTTCTTTTTTCAAGAAAATGTTCTTAAATATTCAAATTACGTGCTAGTATTGAGCTTCGTCTAAAAATATGCTAAATTTTTTTCTTAAATTTTGGATCTTAGTTTTAATTTTGTTGATTAAATTAAAAGCCGAGCAACGAACAATTGTTTTTGCTGGAAATAGTTTATTGATAGTGTTAATTTTGGACTATATTGCAAATCATATGAAACATAAAATAAATGACATTTCTTGCAATGAATCCAATTGACTTTTAGTTTCGTATACCTCCGTATTATCATAACTTGCAGCAATTGATTCTTCTAGGACATTACAAATTTGTATTACAAATTACAAATCTCCTGTAATATCAGCTACTTCACAATAAACCCTAGAAATGACTCTTTTCTCTTCAAAATTTACATACCTAATATTGATTGTAGTTTCGTATGGTGTTGAGATATTTTTCTAAAATGCCCAGGATCCATGTGGCGACCGGGAATGATAGAATAGTCCCTCTGTAACTCATGCGTGTCGTAAGAGGCGACTAAAATGGGTATCCAGAGTCTAGGGATGTAGCTGGGCACCTTGCCCCTGGTGATTATATCAGAGGACCTCGGGGACTAGCGATCGAGGCGCCCTAGTGATCTTTTTCTTTCCCATGGGGTTTACTGTCTTTGGTAAACATGGGGGACGCGTCTCCAGGATACCCTAGCGATCCTTCTCTATTTTCGACCCTTCTTTTCCACCAATTTTTGTCTTTTTTTAATTTCTTCGCTTCTAGACCACAGTTAAATATTGTTTGGCGCATCATAGCCACATCTGGCTCTTGCTCCAATAAACTTTACATTCACTCACATTCTAAAAAGTCCAGTTTAAGTGGAGATCCTCGGAAGAGAGTTCCCCGAATCAAATAACAAAAACTTAACACTCGCATAATCAAGGATTAGTTTGATGATTGTCGAAATTCAGAGACCTACAATAATATTTACGATAAGATGTACTTTTCGCCATACTGACAACGATAGGAATATTGTAAAGTTTTCATCTAGCATGAGTACATTATTTTAGCTCTTGATCATGCTGGAGGCCCGGTGCATAGTATTCTCAGCAACCCCCATAACTGACGCTCATTAATGATCTAATTTTAATAGTATTGATTGATTAATTGTTTTATTAACGCTGCAATAAGAAGCAACACGAAGGCTATTGGCGATGGGCTTCATTATTTTTGAACCTCGGTCAAGTGACGAGGACGACACTTGAACTGGAATTTCACTCGCCAAACTTCCACACCATGCCAGTGCGAACACTTAGAGCCTCGCCAGATTTGAAGTGCTGGAGCCCCACTTATCAGTAGACCTTTTGAGAAATCTGGACTAGAACCTATCATTTGAGAAAAAAAAAAACAACGCTGGTCACGAGCTTACGATCATGACCACTCGGCTACCGTGGGCAATTTTAGTAGTAATCGAGTCATGATTACATCAAAAATTCTACTTATCGAACATTAGCGTCTGCTTTATATTAAATTTGATTTAATGATTTGAATCTACTTATTGAATACCTAAATACTCTACAGAAATAATAATTTATTTATTTAAAATAATTTAAGGGGTACTCTGAGCCTATCAGAATCAAAATCATATTATTTGTGAAGGATCCAAAATATGTATAGGATAGAATAAACTTTAGTTTTATGGATAATTCCGCTCTGTGAATGTGAAAAGAGCAGCATTTTTACCAGGGTATTGTAATAGCATGTAATCAGGTTCAACTCAGATGAGAGATATAGACCTATTCTGGGTTCGGCGCTCTATATAAACCTTCAATACGAGCAGCGTTTTAAAATTCAAGGTTTCAGCTCCTATTCATGTTTCGTTTTGGTTCTTTTTTTTAAATCGATTTTTTATAATAATAATTAACAGTTGAAAAATATGTATCAACTGTAATTTTGCCTCATAGGTCGCTACGCAAATATAATGAGCAAAACGGGTAAAGAAACTTTGTTAAGGTATTGTACATTACTTGCTAAAAATTCGATTTAGCATAAACCGTTCTATAACAACATCAAGCCTTGATATCATTTAATATAAAACAATGAAAAAGTAAAAGAGATGAAAATAAAAAAAAAAAATATTGCAAATGTTTTTAAATAGGTTTATAACTGTTTAACTGTAAGAAACTGTTTATCACTAGATAAGATATAACTTATAAGCTTTTGAACTTCTTTTTTTGTGTGTCACAAACCACCCTAAAATACTTATCTTTCGTTCGATTAATAACAAATCAAATCCTTTGAAATATATTGGTGAATTTTAAGTAATGTTATGAATTCCCCCCCCCAAAAAAAAAGATATTTTATTTTTCATTACATATCATTCATCTAGCTTTAATTTCTGCAAAATTTTTAATCAAATCTTTTGTATTGGAAGAGAACAATAACATTCTTCTCTACAGAAATAATTAACCAGCTTATTATAATTGTTTTCACAGGATTCAAAGACGAGTGTGTTAATAACCTTCCATCAACTAAATTTTTGAAAAAGTCTTTTCTCGTGTTGTGAATGAAATACTCGAAGAAAATTAAAAAATACTGACCCTGAGTAAAATTTTTAACAAATAAAAGGTTAAAAGAAAATGATTATTTGAAGGAGGGAAAGAGAAAAAGTCAATACATAAAATTCGTCTTTATAATTTACAAGACAGTATTAGACTTGAACATATTATGTTTTACAATTAATTGAAATATGATTATCAGGACCATTTAAATATTTGTTTCAAAATGCTTTTGTGTTGAAGGAATATTCTTTTCAGTAAAGGATTTAAATGTTGCTTCAACGATAACTATTCTTTGCAGTTTCTTAAAAGAACAGAAAATGTTTGCCCCTCCATTTTATTCTAAATTTTTCCTGTATAAAATAAAAGGTGTGGTTTTAAAAGTATAAATATATATGTGTATATATATATATCTTTACACTAACACACTCACATATATATATATATATATATATATGATTTCCTATCCTCCTATTTCTTAGAAAAAATTATACTTTCCCTTAAATATCTGAAATAATTTAATTAGAAACGCAGAAAGCATTAGAATATGTTAAAGTTGTTATGTTCACTATACAGCACCAAATATACCTAGAAGATGTTTAAAAAAACTTAACATATGCCCCTTAGAAAAAAAAAATCTACATTAAATTAAAAATTTTAAAAACTTACATTGAGGTTTTTGAAAGTCTGTGTATTAGAAAAGATTTGAAGAAAGATACGGATTAGAAAAGATTTGAACACGTAAAAATGTGCTGTATTTATACAGCACTCGTATTTACTAAAGACAACAGACCTCATGGGAAAAAAAAAATCCATGAAATAACCTGAATTAATTGTAATGTTCCTACAAGCAATAGCTTCATCCCTACAGATGGCGCTACCTACCAATGAAACACCAAAAACTCGTAAAAATACTTCTCATTAATATAACCAAAGTAAAACTCACAACCCAGTTAACAATATTATACCTGCAATAGATCAATTTAAAGGCCTTGCAGAAATTTTTTTGTCTTTTACCAGGACTTTTAATTAATTTACCAAAAATTCAAGCAGCTAAAAGCAACACGGCAAAGCAGCAACCATACAAACTCTAATGTTAAACAACGATGAGATACTATTTCTTTTTTCATTTTTATAAATTAAATAATACATTTGAAGATGTTCCTTATCTCACCCACAATATTTTTAATTCATAATCATACTAAAAGGGCAGCCAGTAAGCAGTAACCTCCCAACCGAAGGATATCCTGCAAACCAGATTTTCACAAAACAGCAACCTTCTCTTCTTTTTAAACTTCAACTTTTCTTGGATTTTACAACCAATAATGAAAGTTCGATAGAACCAAAGCAACAAAATAATAAACAAGTTTCGGGCTCTAGACGCCGGTGGAAACATCCACGTTAGCATAATTCATTTTCACCAGATGTCGCTAGTTAGGCTAATTCATCAACACATCTTTTTGCTTCTAATAAACGTTCTGCTGGACTAATTTTTACTATATATTTTTTCTCCTTATTCTCTAGATCCACTCCATTAAATGAAAATTCCATATTTGACAAGAAACCATTCTTTTACAAGATACGCGCTTGAAGAGCGCTCAAAGCATTTTCAAAGCTAATTGTATATCCTAGCAGTATTCTGTTTACTCTCTTCGCTTTAATATTTTATACTAAAAAATGTAATGCAATGAACAGACAAAGGATAAGAGTAACACATATGTGAATGCAGAGTGAATTATTATCAAAAGCAACGGACACATACATTAAGATATGAATCATTTTTCATTCAAGCTCAACCAAGAGTCAAGTTGCTATATTCAAAAATTGTGGTACATAAAAAAGTTCACTCAGGGAATCAAATGTTTCACAGAGAGCATTAAAATTAGAGTTAATAAAATTCATGACCCTACAAACAAAGATATTGTTCGTCAAAATTAAAGACAGAATTCAGACAGTCTTTAATACATGATAGCTAATGTCTCTTTACAAAGATCAAGATGATTGCAAGTTCAATGAATGATAAATGGTCACAGAAATTAACTAATGTACTTCTGTGAAAAATATACACTGAAGTTTGTTTGTTGATTCTTTTTTTTTTTTTTTTTTTTTTGGTTTTTTTTAAAAAAAAAAAGAAATTATAAGTCTCCATCATTACAATCTTATAAATGATAGTGTAACATTGCAGACATAAAAAAATTTCAATAACTTCTAAAATCATTGCATCTCAAATGTTATAAGAGTAAAGCATATTGAATTAAGAATAAAATATAACATAATACCAATCAAATAATTAATCGTTCATGAAAACATTTCGTAAACTCGAACTAACAAGTACTTTTTAGAAAAATGTACTAACAACAGTTTTATTCAGAATCACTTTATTCACGATTGGTTTCTTTCATTCGCCTCAATTCTTGTTTTTGTGTGATTCAGAAGTATAAAAAATGCTACATTAATTATTTTTCTTTTTGAAAGATTAACTTACCTTACTCCAGATTTAACTGCAAAAATATTCTTACATTTTTCTAGTCCATTGATAATTTAACATATTTATATAATTAAGTAAGAAAAATGTTAAATTCGGATTTGTAGCTAATTACGATCATGATGTTTCAGTACCTATAACGAAAAGGAATTAAACATATATTGCACATATCCTGGAAAATTTTATGGAAATGAATTATGAAATGTCTTTTCGATTTAATCAAAAATTATGTATCGCGTTAAGACTATGGACCTGCAAATAAAAAAAAAAAATTCTTTACTGTATATGTTAATTATTACCTGTTTACTGATACTTTGTTTATTTCCTGTGCTTTGAGTAAAAGTCGTTCTTGTCGATTTAAGTTTAATGCAATTGAAAACAGCTTATAGCATTCAACACATTTAAAACAACCAGACGGGATACAAACACTTCCTAATATATACTTATATAATGCAAATAAGTTTGAATAATACCAAGTACTCATTAAGTTGTAGTACTTCGAATTTCCTTTTGCACTAAATTCCATAAGTACCTATGGAATTAAATAGATTTTAAATTACATAACGAGTTCAATGCAGAGAAATATTAAACTTGAGATATTTATTAACTTTCTCAACATACAAGACATTTAGAAAGAAAAAATACAATCTGTGAAAAGACTTGGTCCTTTTTTTCAAACATTTTATGGATTTTTCATTCAAAAAAATTTCAGTACAGTAATTAATTACTCAAAATAAACTGGAACCCTCAGATCGCAGAACAATAAGGATACAATACAAAAACTAGAAATTTCATGATTTTATAAACCTTCACAGTTAGAACAAACGTTTATCAAAACTAACCGATTTGCAAAATAATAATAATAAATCTACATTCATCCACAACCCATGGGGAAATGCGTGAAGAAACTTTTTAAAATATGACAGAATAATGTTTCGTGAGAAAATTAACATCGGAATGCTTGTTTAAATAATGTTGAAGAAAACAATAGTCATCAAATAACGAAAGAAAAAATTCGTTTCGCTAGATGAAAAAAAAATGCTGCTTATCAAACGCTCCGAGACGGTAAACACTATGAACTATATTTTCCCCAGAGAAATTTGTTTAGATGTAAGCTCACAGAGTGCTCGCAAGAGCGACTCTCATATTTGCCACCAAATCGCTTTATAAATATATTACTAAAATAATTGTTCTGGAAATTCAAACGCAACTTCTAAAGTAATAATTTATAATCTACCACAACGTTGAAAAACTGAGCAAGAGTTCATAACTCGGGCAAAAAGAGGACCAGAAATGTTAATATAGCGCCATTTGCAGCTCTCAAAACTATATTCTGTCTGTAAATAGCTAATCAAAACTATTTCTAAAAAAATTAAACTTTATTTTGGAACGACACTTCGACGTTCCGATACATTCTATTTAATAATACGTACACACACTAACAACAAATGAAAAACAGTAATTTCAAATGCGATTGCAGCGCCACATCACAGAATGCTTTAGAAAGGGATAAAAACAAAGCCACAGCAAGAAATTTTGAAAGGTGAAATAGATATTCCATGGAACGATTCCAAATTTAAACAATAACTCAACAAACATTTAACAAAAAGTTTTCAAAATTAACATAGACAAAAAGTTTTTCAACCTTTTTAATCTATCACAAACGTGAGATTAACTCGAGATGTTATGAATCGTGATTTTTTCCCTCCTTCTCATTTTATTTTTTTTGAAAACTTATTTAATTTTTATGGAATACTTTACGTCCGTAACAGCATATTTCATACAGCATTGCCATTCATAAATGCGACGGTCTACATGATAATTACAAACGCTTGCAATCTTATAATTCAAAAATTACTTCATGAAAAAAAAAAACTATGCTTTCTTTCATTTGCAGAGGTTTTTAAAATATGGAGGAAAAAATTTGAAAAGTTGAGATGAGTTTAAACGCTGTTTTCAATGTAAGAGTTTTCATTCCAAAAAGCTAAAGAAATATAAATACTATCAATTGTTCCTATACAATACTAGTGGTGATTAGTTTTGTCATTGATACAAAAGTAGATTCTTATTGGTCTAGAAGGCGTTCTAGAAGGAAGTAAATAATGAAGACATTCTCATATTACTGGTATCAATCTGTTAGTATTGTAAGGCAATAAAGTGAATAACTGGCGTCAGGCATGTAGTATATATTTATATATTTTAATGAGATGGTACATTTTTTCTAATCAATGTAATTTCACAAGTAACTACAATCTAGAAAGCAGTAATAATTATTGTTTGAAGCATCAACTGACGAACGACACTTTAATGCTTCAATTATAGTCTACATATTGTAATATAGTTGAAATGGAATTATCTTAGAAATTTAATTTTGTAAAAATCCTAAGCGTTTATCCTAATCTTAAACATATTGAAATTATGAAACATTTATTGTAATTAATATTCTTTTTGTTTATAAGCATCGAAAATATTTAGTCTTTATTTGTTCCTCTAAGTAAAGAAGAAAAATCCCACATGCTTCATGCAACGGGAAAATAGGGATTTAGAAATACAACTTAATTTTTTATATTACCATTGTAATTATGCACAATTTAATTACGTTTACGGATAGCTATCTTATGTATTTAGTTTAAGACAAAAAAATTTAACGCAGTAAATATTGAAAGTATGAATATTTTATTTTAATTTAATTTTTTTTTTTTTTTTTTTGGTTAATAACCTTTTGAATCTCCAGATGTTGCTCACAGAAAATATTCAAAGTGAAACTAGCGCCACCTAGCGTTCAGATATAAGGCTTTGAAAATTAAATCTTTTTCTTGAATGAAGGAAGTCAATGAAGGAAGGTTAATTTTAGTAATTATTTTTCAAATGTGAATTTTTTTCCCGAGATTTTTAATTTACAAAATGTTTAATTGTAACATTTTTCCATGCCATTACCAATTTCTGCTTTTAGTGCAAAAAGTGATAAGTTTCATTAAAAAAAATATACAACTTTTAATTTGGAGAAAGATTTTTTCCTCTGTGTATATGATAAAGTTGAAAATAAAAAATCGAGACAGAAACAGCAACTGCAAAATAATAATAGTGTGATGTTTATTTATTATAAACGAAGCAAATTCTTTTGTATTCGAATTTTTAATAATTTCTTTCTTCAGAATAATTATTTATTCCTTCGAAATACTTCTTTCTGTAGATTTTGTTACAAACTGCCTTTGAAAATTACTTATTAAAATATATAGGGAATTTTATTACAGTTCAAAGGCAGATTTTAAAGTTTCTGTTTGCTTCACAAAATTATATTAATTTTGCAGGGAGCATGGATGAAAATATATTTGATACACCATTTACTCTTCTAAACCTTTATCAGATTTTTTGATACTTATATTACATACACCTATTTTAATACAAATACAAACGTTTAAAAATCTGAAAATTAAACAGTCGAGGCTGAATCGAAAACTGAAGGAAAGAAACGGTTTTTCCAGAACAAAAACCGGAACTAATTAAAGATATGTATATTTAACTTTTGACATATACAGTCTTTTTATGCGTCTATATTTGATTAACTTCTTCTTTTGATTTGTAGCATTTTAGTATATAATATATAGTTCAGTATATATATAATATTTAGTATTATAGCCTTTAGTATATATATATATATACAGTCGGACCTCTATTTAACGAAGTTGCTAAAACCAGAAGAAAAGTTCATTATGTGGAAAATTCGTTAAATAGAGATTCATCGTTCAATATTTTTCTGTACTAGGTTCCTGGAAAAAATTTGCAGTATAGAGAGATTTGTAAAATGGAGGTCTGACTGTATATATATATAAATTTAATAGAATCGAAACAAAAAATATTGTTTCAAATTTTGTTCTGAACATAAAAATTTTAATTATTGTATTAATTAATTGTTCTGTTAATGTAACACATACAAATATTTGGGATCTACTTATTTTTCTTACAATTTATATATTTCTTTCAGATATAAAATATAAATATAACCATTTGAAATATGTCTGTCTCAATTCCGAAGTCCTTTGTTTGGCAGTATTTCATAAAAAATAAAAATGAAGAAAGTGCAAAATGCATGAAATGTAGTAGTGTAACCGTCGTTCTTATGCCATAACTGCTTTAACGCAAAATAATTGAAGAAACTTCTCGGGGTAAATCACTATATTTTTAATGACATAAAACATCACAGTTACAAAAACGGTATTACAACAATTAACAGTAAAATTTTGAAGGAATTAAGTTTATCACAAGTAAACTTTAACATAGTCCAGGGTTGGACAGCAACAGGAGACCTTACTCCACGAAATCCCAACTCTCTCTGGCGAAAATACTA
>BMAW01061657.1:0-21907 GCA_019974015.1 Nephila pilipes
TCGTGACTTTCCTTTAATACATATTTCATTTTAAACTGTTTTTTTTTTTTTATTGTTTTCTTCATGGTGTGGGACAGTGTGATTATGATTTAATTTAAGTAAACTGATACATGTTTGTCACGTTCATCGGCTAAAATGATCCACAAGCACGCTAATTGAGTGATGATATCTCGAAAAAGTTGTTGTGGGAATAAAAAAAAATGTAATTTTTTGCTTTTTTTACTCCTTTTTATATAAAAACAAGATTCAGAAGGGAGTTCTTGATGAATACAGGCATATCCGAGAATGTGTGTGAGAAATGATGTAACACATTTTGTAAATATCTAATTACCTCAAATACCTTTTTTCATTTGCATTTAATAAGTTGTCACTTTTATTTTAAAATTATTGTTAACCACTTTTTAGAATAAGTAAGTAAGCATGATGAGGATAAAAATAAAGATCAACCCGACTATGACTTTAAAAAATGGCGCCTTCTGCTTATATTCATTTGATTATATTTCACTAATGTAATTTATGACATTGTAAACGTACTATATCAAAAACTGTTATGATATGATTGAAATTAAACACTCGTAACAGGTTTATTCGCATTGCTTTTGTTGTAGTTATTATTCCGAGTTTCTCACTAAATCCTGATACTTTTAGAAGATGGTTTGTGATACCTATTTAAATGTATAATGTTAAAAATAAGAAATTTATACTCAAATCAAAAATATACTCGCACACGATCCTTTTTTTTTTTAAATCCTTGTCGACGTGTTTGTATTTTAACTGTATTTAATTATTAAAAAATAAAGTAGAAGTAATATAGCCCTTTAGAATGGATTAATAAAAAAAATATTTAATTATTCTGAAAAAAGAAAAAATGGTTCGAAATTGTGTGTGTGTTATACCTATTTTTGATTTTTTCACTAGTGAACAAGTACCATTTTCATTCTAGCGTTGAAATAAGAATTTTTGAACAAAATATAGCTAATGTTTCATTTCAATAGAAATATAGCTGCTGAAAAAAAATTTCTTAGTAAATTCTGCTTGATACGTAACCAGAAATTATTTGATTTATTAATCGAATTAATTTATAGTAAATATTTTATTTTGCATTGTTTAAATTTCTAAAATTTATTCTTTTAAAACTTTTGGGGATAGGTGATAAATTTAAGATTGTTCAATTTAATTCATATATGTGGTATTCACGTAGGAAGTATATAGCTAAGTATAAAGGGAACAAAATTATTACAATTCTTCCCTCGAATACAATCAAGCTTTGTCTAAAAATATTATTTTAATAATAGAATTATAATCGAAATAGTTCAGAATCGTGAATCTGACGTCAGTTTAAAATACAGTAATCCGTTCTAAAGTATTCTAACACCCATGTGAAGAGTTTCCTAAATTTCTATTTTTGCCTTTCGAATGTGGAATTCTTACGCGAATGTTCATGGAATATGTATCTTGCTTCATTATGACTTCCGGGATGTTTTAGAAATGATTCCTAATTTTTTCTTATTATCTCAACTGTAATTTAATTTTAATAAAAAAAATAATTGAAACTTTTAATGTTTTATTTAAACTGTTTTTCGGCATTTTTATCGCTTTCATTTTGTGATATTTCAAATAAAATTGATACCGTGATATTTCAAATAAAACTGATGATAACGAATGTAATTGGAATGGGATTTTTGCATATGTCAACAAATAATTCAAGGGTTTAATTTTTATATAGTATATTAGTGATTTTCAATAACATATGATTCATATTATAATTATATATAGTTATATTCGTATTATAACAATTCATATTATAGTTCTTAAAGTGACTTATGCTACCAGTTAGCGTTTGTACTTATGTAAATAAAATATAAAATATAGTTAATCCCTGTATAACACGGCACTTTTATAGCATGGTTAGACTTTTAACACTGGTTTAAGTTGGGAGAAATTCTTCATACAACATAGCATTCCAGAACACGTATTTCACATTTACACAGCTTAATGGTATCAGATTTGTATGCAAAGTTCTGAAATTTGCTAGAATTTGAAATCAATTCTGTACGTGGAGTAAGTATTAAGTACATTTCAAAATTTTGTGTTTCTGTTTATAACTTTTGTTTCCGGGTGCGTAATATCCACCTTTTTTTAGAAATGGTCATTTTTGTGAATTGATTTCTAGGCATGAAATTGTTCGGTGGAATTTTAAAAAAATATGTTTTAAAACATATTAATTTCGCGAGAACGAAAATTACGTATTTCAGGTCGGTTCCAAAAGAGGGGGAAGTAGCACATACTGTATAGATATTATTTAATACATATTAGTATGTAATACTTTTAATGAAACTTGGTTTAATAAATATATTTCTGTGAATTATTAAAATATTTTAAAACGTTTGTTTGAAAAATATATGTTTTTTGTTTTTTTGAAACCTAACTTCTTTTTTGTACGAATTTTTTGTTTCTTATTACATGGATTTCACATAGTATGGCACTTTTTGGAAATGTAACAACTGTGTTATGTGAAAATTATCTCTACTTAAGAAAAATCAGCGCGTGTTTATTTCTCAAGGTAACACTAATGATAATCGATCTCAGTAACTATCGATATTTTCCTTTTTATGCCTGTGTTTATTTAGTAATTTCGCAATAAATGTTCACACGTGTGTCTTTGTAGATATGGCTATACATACTGCACACGATTGATCATATCAGGTGCTACATGTGGCTTATATAATTTGCTGTCCCTTATATTGGAAATTCAATTAGTTGGTGACCTAAAATAGCAAATCACCAATGAAGCTCCACAAATCACTCCTCTGCCACGTGTAACAGATATTGCAATATCTGTAGCGTCACATATTTTGTCGCAAACAACGTTGACACAGCATTGGTTAGTCATGACCAATAAATTCATATACAAAAACAAAACAAAAAAAACATCCGAGCATTACATTGCTCAATCATGTATGTGTCCTAAAAATAAAACGCGTGTATAAAATATTTTTGAAGTTTTTTACCATCTATTTCGTAACCCTACATTTCATGAAAAATATATAATTGCTATCTTTACTCTTCAATATTAACATAGATAAGATATTAAAAAGGAAAATGAATATTGATCACTGGGTCATAGAAGGTAAAACGCAGTTAAAATATTTTTAAATGAACTTCATCTGCAATGCTCTACAGTAAAAATACTAATTTGAATAAATTGCAGAAAAAAATTAAAAAGTATAGAATATGTATAATATAATAAATTCTTGTGTTTTAGAAATATTTCAGGTACAAATATAACTATTCAGCTCATTTCATATTTTAATAAATTTGTTGTAGCATTTTCTAATATTAACCCACATTCGGATCGTTTCTTACTTTCTAGTCTATTTTATGATGGGGTACACAAATTAAATTATGTTAACTTATTTACCTTAATTTCTATTACGTTAACTTATTAAAGTCTGATTTTACCAAGTTTTAAAGAATATTTTATGTTAACTAACACGTTCGGATCTTTTATTTTTATTTTAACAAATACAGTTCGTTTGACAATGAGGATTTCGTATTAAAATGTTTTCATAAATTGAATTTTTTCACTTTTTCAACTACTATTGTATAATTTAATGATCTGAAGTCATTTTTAAAATTTAGTTTATTTATAAGATATTCACATTTTATGCTTGACGTTTTAGTAGCACTAGTGCATAAAATTTCATATATTTTGTGAACGGAAACCTTAGACTTCATAGTACTTTTCAGGATAATTATGAGTATGTTCATAAAAACTTTACGTCAAGATCGTTTTTAGATTTCAGCGTTTTTTATTATTATTATTAATTTTTAGACGCATAAATTTTTATAAGGAATAATTGGTTTAAAATACGATTTTAGTTTGTCTTTTCTTTCAGATACTAATTCTTTATTATACTGTTTTATTTCTTTACAGATTTTCCAGTAGAAAGTGAGTGATATTTCTTGTAATCAAGTTGCAATCCAAGCAACAGAGCTATCATTTATTCTCACTACAAATAACCAGTGTTCTCGTAATTTATAATACTTCTTTATATCACCATATATATGAGAATTTCATATGTCAGCATATATAAAAAGGTTAGATTTTTTTAATCTAGTTTTTGTAAATATTACAATAATTATTGGAAAATTTTCCATAAACGTGAAACTTACAATATAAAATTTTCGTAATATCAGAATTCATGTAGTAAGAGAAACATAAAATGGTATAGTAATAATAAAATTGCGTGAATTAAAAATTGCTTTAAAAGTATTGAATAGTTCAAATATAATTGCAATAATTTTAAAAATGAAACGAAATGCAAAATACATACAACATTGAGCGATTAAAATTAATTCAATGAGAAAAAATATTGTATTTTTGAAATTGGAACGAACTATATAAAAGTGTACAGAGTATACAGAAAGAGAACGTATAAGAGTATACAGTAATTACTACAGAATATCTTGTACTTAAAAAATAATAAACATTCAACGAAAGCTTATAGTTATCAGAGCGGTTGAAATGCATTCAAACTCGTTGCTCATTCAAAATTTAGCATGCAGTGGCACTTCGCTTTAAAATCACTGGATCTTATTGCAGATATTTCATTTCAAATGAGCAGTTCAAAAAGATATTAACTAGTAGAAGATTTCTTACAAGAAAACGTGCTGATTTTTGATTTTTCATGCTATGTTAAGTATTGTCTGATTTTGAAGTTATATATACAGGGTGCTTCAAAAAAATGTATACACACTTTAAACTATTGTAGTTTTCCCGCTCTACAAGGCTAATGTTATATTTCTTCGCCAGGTGCCAGCATAATCGTCCCTCTATGTTATATTATCAGTTGGAATTTGTAATATCAACATGGGGGACGTACGTTTGAGTTTTGAAGAACGTAAGCAGGTTATTAAGTGGTACTGGAAGTTTGAGAATGTAAATGAAATTCAAAGACAGTGGAGAAGGGAGTATGATACAGAACCACCTTCAAGATTAACAATTACACGCATACGAGACAAATTCGAAGTTCATGGAACAGTGTGTGATGTGCATAAAGGTCATTCAGGTCGGCCTCGAACAGCTACAAGTGATGACACCACTGGATTTCTTCTTGTGGGGCACAGTAAAAGATGAGGTGTACAAACGTAAACCACGTAACCAAGACATTCTTTGGAATGAGATTCAAGCAGTGTGTAGAGAAATCTCATTGGACGTTTTGATACGATGTACAGAATCTGTGGTGACTCGTACTCAGAATTGTATTGATGCTGCAGGTCACCAATTTGAACAGTATTAACATTTGTTATTTATGTTTCAATTACATTGGACTTTCAGCTTTCTATTTTCCTGAAATTTAACTTTGTAGAACGGTAAATAAATTTTCTATGGAAGTTCAAAGTGTGTATACATTTCTTTGAAGCACCCTGTATATATTGCGTTGAGTTCAAAAATATGTTTAAATTTAATTTTAGAATTCTTTTACTTCCAATAAATAAAGCATAAATTTTAATGATTAAAATTGGTGTCAGAAAGGTAGTTTCATATTATTTGGAGAAAGTAGTTTCCTAAAGTAAATCCGTTTGATTCCATTTTTTTTTTTTTTTTTTTTTTCATTTTCAGTCTTTTGTTAAGGTTTTCGTAAGTAAATTTGCTTTAATGCAGTTATTTTAATTTAATTAATAATTTTCATTCAAAAATGAAATAAATTACTCTAATATTTTTCCGTTTTCGATAATTGCTTGTGAAATACATCGATAGTCAAAAATTATAAAATAATCTTTACATTTATAAAAATATTTTTAAAACTGTATGAGAGATTGTGAATTCAAAGATATCAGGACATATAGAAATCCGAAACTATCAAAATAATTTTGTTAATCATAATTTATCTTTTTGTATATATAACAATGTGTGTAAAATAATTCATATACATAATAATATTAATAATTTATTTATATTGAATTTTTTAAAAATTTGATTACAAATCAACTGGTGTAATTATAAAAGTTGGGTAAATAATGAATAGAAAATTATTCAACATAAAAGGGCCATATTTTTAAACACCATATTTCAAAACTTTTTAAACAAACTTTTACAAAACTCGATTTCATGATTTAAATTAATTTTTTTCCGTTGGTTAAGTTAACTGCTTAATAGAACTAATATTATTTAGTTTCATTTACGGCACTAACAATAATACCGCTTATGGCTGTAGCTGTGACATAATATAGTTCTTTAAAATCATTTTAATGGTTATAGTGAAACACATTTATCATTAAATATACTCTTTTCAATCATCTGGAGTTGCATTAGAAACACTCTTTATTAACACTCAAACTAAGATATGTTGCTATAATTAGAAATCCTGTAAAATATTTTCCTACTACTCTAAATAATAGATGTTAATATAAATTTAAGGGGATTATGCGTTTTAAGAGACTTCAATTCAGGAATTAAAATTAACTCTTCATTAACATTAAATTTTTAAACAATTTAGTAAAAAACTGGTAATCAAAATATTGTTTTATATTATTCTAAAAGTCCACAAATATTTTTAATAAGTGATGAAACATGTGTTATAATTATATATATAGTTTATATAGTTAACAGTTTTCATTGCTTGGAATCATATTTTGTTTTCATGTGATATTTTATATCTCTCTTCAAATTTTTATTTATAACTTAAATTACAATGATTTAAGTCAGTTATTATATTACTATACTTCATAATTTAGGTAAAAGGTTTACTCATTCTCCAACATTGGTAAAAAAAAATATGAATAAATTGATCTGGTTATTAACCACAAAATAAAACTTAAGTTTGCGACACATCAAAATTTATATTTCTAGGCATGCAGAAAAAAATTAGAGAACTTCAGCAATACATTTTTCGACTAAAAAGACAATTCAAGCATGCGAATGTTACCAGGTTTATGAATTTCCTCCATTAAAACTTTTTATTTATAATATGAAGTTCATTTTTATTAAGAATTGTTCACATCTTGCAAGCAGGAATTTCAAATTAAAGACTGAGGCATAAAAATAATAACACTTAATTCAAATCGCTTTCTTAAAATATAGCTTGAGAGTTGTTGTACAACAATTATTGCTGGGCATAGGAATTAATTTTTATCGTGTTTACTATTATCTGGAACTTAATTCTGTGATAATATTTTATTTGTTTATGAGCGCTAACTTAAATATAAAATAATATTCTTGTGTTACAAACTCGTACACCTAATAACATTATTTTCTTTCTGGTCTCCTTCTTTATCTAAATTCCTAAACTGAAATATTAATATGCTTCCTCTTTTCTCAATTATCTATAAATTTTCTAGATTTAAAAAATTTTTAATCTCAAATCTTCCGATTGTAAATAGAAAATTAATATTAATTTCTTTTGGGGGGAAAGATATTAATAGATTTTTTTTCCTTAGTAAAAATAGCTGAATATTTGTAATTTTTAGAAAAAAGCTAGATGTAATTATTTATGATTATTTTGGAAAGATAAAAATTTTATTGTTGCTTTTTGCAGTTTAAATTTGCCAGAAATAAATGATTAATTTTTTTATAAAAACGTATAATAAATTTAGCTTTGCGGAAATATTTATAATACATCAGTAACTCATTGTTTAATAAAAATGTATTTCAAGCATTAGTTTTAAGAAAATAGTTGAGTAACATTTAAAAATTTCGCTCAAAAAGTGGTTTTGAAATTAACTTACTTAGGTCTTGTTATATAAAGGTCCACCGAACATATGCATTTACATGAAACATACCTGTAAAACTGATTTTGATGAACAAATTAATATATATATATAATTTTTTTAAAAAAAATAATGTGTTTTTTTATAAAGACATTAAAATTAGCAATACATTTCATTTTTCTAAAAATCATTAATAAAATATAGATTTATAAATTGTATTCTTTATACATTAAATTATAAAAATATTAAGGTACATAAACTAATATTAAATTTATTAAATGATTCAAGAACTGAAATTTTTATAGGATCTAAATTCAAATTAATTGACGTTTCATTTTAAAACAGATCACAAATTTTGTTTTTCCAATAAGATTTCTTTTAGTAAAGAAAACGATGTATTCTTCACTTGTCATATTAACATATTTTTTATTTTTAGTGAAATTTCATTTAAAATATTCCTTAATGTTAGATTTACGTTTTTTTTGCCTGATTTCATTTGAGAAATATTTAATTTCTTTCATTGCTACCCGACAAAAATTATGGTCTTGAAATCGCCAAATAATATACAACGTACTGTTGGCGGTTCGTGAAAAAATTAAGAAGAGATATTGTATGGGATTTTCATATTAATTATATCCTTTCATTACATTTCAATATATTTAATTCTATTTAATTTTATTACATCCGAACTTTCTTTCAACATCCATAATTACATTGAGATATCGCAGCATTTTCAATACTCTCCAGATTATATTGCTTCAAAACTTTTCAACTTGCAATTGCTACACTGGCAGAAAAACGTTAATAAAATGTGGTGGAAGATAAACCAAGAGTGATTAATATCAGTATACATGAATGAATTATATCCATAAACTATGCTAATGAATAAAATAGCAATATTCATTTTGCTTCTAATTTTATTAGCGATTTTTTTGACATTAAGGACTAAGTTGAACGTAAGAAACCCGCTGAAAAAATTTCAACCAATTAAGAAACTAATCTTCAAAATAAAATCTATTATATTAAAGGCATTGGAGGACTCTAAATATTTTAATTAAAAAATGTGTCTTTTGTATATAATAAAGAGCGCAGGTGGGAAAATTTTTTATGTTGTAAAACCGCATTAAGCCTTTTCAGCCTACGAAGGCCGCATTAATTTTTTTTTATGATCTGATAAAAATGCATTTAATAAACTTTACGTACCGATGCTTTCAATTAAATATTTAACATCAATAGAAATAATTTGTAAAAATATAACTATTATATATACTAATTTAAATATTTACTAATTAAGTCCGTTTCATAGACGGCTGTTATACAAACAAAGAAATATATTAAAAAAAGGTCTAATAGCATTTGGAAGATATTGAGAATTCAATTTACTAATATATTTTAATTTTAGTTCATATCTTTGAATGTTTTAGAGATTGATACTTGTAATTGATTCGGAGTTTTAATGAAATCTTACAATCAGGTAATATTATTTAAATGGTAAATTTCGTTTTCTATGACTATTAATTAAAAAAAATTTAAGAAATTTGAGTTCGTTCGAAAGGCTGCATTCTGTGGCTGAAGAACTCGAAGTTACTTGATTATTATTTTTGTAGTAACTTCAGCTTTCCGCTCAGCCGAAGATTTAAATTGATAAGGATGAATTAGCTAAATCGCAAAATGAAAATTGTAAGAGGAAACCAAACTGACATTGCAGACAAAACTTTGTAAAAGTAATTTTATCCTCAAATTACACTAATTAATGCATGAATGCCCTTTAACGTTTTTTTTTTTTTTTTTTTTTTTTTGAAACTTTTAAATGAAACGATCTTTTTCAAGCATTGACAATGCTAGAAATATAACCCTTTAAATAAAATTTATAGAAATATTTCCTTTGGTAGGTATTTTTTTTAAAGAAATTGATTTTATTAGAATGGGCACTCTCTTGAAAAGTCACAAAATCCGTTAGCCTGAATACAAAATAGTCTGCTAATACATGTTACATAAAATGCAGCCTTAAGATTTTGTAAGATATAAATAACAAAATATGTTGTTTTACCCAAAATTCTTAAATTCAAACAACAACACTTCTTACTACTAAACATAACAGAGCTGGAAGACTGGAATTTAAAGCATTTTTGTGTGTGTTGTTTAAGTTATCTCTTTCCTTGGCCGATAGTTACCAGTAAATTGAATACATTGGTACAGCGTCTACACTCTATTATTATTATTTTTCCTTTTCTGTTTTTCTTTTATTTCTTAGTAATTTGACTCGTTGTTTGAATTACTTTTTTAATTTTCCATATTCCATATCATTAAGATATTTTTACTACTAAATTTATATCAATAAACAAATTAAGCTACCTGTAAATAGAAAAAATTTCAAGAATTAATTTCAAAATCTAAATATAACATAGTAACTAAATGCTATTTTTCAAAAAGTTTATACGCTTGGAAAATTTGTCGCGAGAATCTAAATTGTTTAAGGAAAAAGATTTCAATATATATACTTTGTGAAAGAATGAAATAAGAAAATAAAAGGAAATAGTTTACCCACATATTTAATTAATATTTTTTGACACATTAATGTTGAAAATAAGGATTGATATTTATGATATATTAAACCTTTAAAAACATATAATGAATATTATTTAATGAAGGAAGGATTAAGAATGTATTTATTTATTTTTTTAATTATTACTCCGAAACTATCATCGAGCACTGTTATAAATCTACTCAACAATAATAATGTGTTTTCAGAATTTTCTTTATTTATTTTTTTAATCTGATAGTTTTAAGAGATAAATTTCTATTATTCTCGACATTGTATCATATTTAAAATAACATAAAATCATCAGAATTTTATGAACATTAGTTAAATTTATAGAACAGAAATGAAATAAAGTATCGATAATAATAAAAGAATGTTAAGTATCGTACTTTAAGAGTACCTTATTACCTAAATTAAGTACTTTATTACCTTAATAAGTTACCTAAAGTACCTTATCGATAAAGTATCTATAAGGTAAATTATATATCGATATTGTAATAAAATTATTTATAAAATAATCATTTGTAATGAGATTACGAAAGATAAAAGGAGGGGGAAACATCTAACATTAAATTTATCCCAATTTATTCATATGCAACTAACATTCAATATGACATGAATATTTTCAGTTGATTAACGTCTGAGTAAGGAACTAATCTACAATAAATAGTTATCAATGTCTTACCTGGAACAAGTAGGAATAAAGTTTTGGTCTTGAAAGATGCACTCCTGTTCAGTTATTATAATTTGGCTTCTCGTACTACGTGTTTCCTATAAACTAATATGGAGAGATCCATATTTGGCACGAAAATCGGAATCACGCGGTGCATATTTCTATCCAAAATGAAGATTCGTCTTTTCCGTGATATGAATTCTATCACGCGGTATTTATTATCAAAATGAAGATTCGTTTTTTTCGTGAACTGTAATATATCAAGAGGTAAGATTTTGCGGTCAAAATGAAGGTTCGCCTTTTTTGCGAACTCTTAATATGTACATAAATGAATCGCTTTGCCTTCAAGTATATCTTAAATTCCCCTTCCTGTTTTTTTTTTTTTTTTTTCTAGTATGTCTCCAAGAAAAATATTTGTTTTTATGGGGGAAGGTTGAAAATGTCAGAAATATGACTAAAAATAGTGTTAGTCGTTAAAAAATGCCAATCATCTTTTGCCTAAAATATAAAATAAAATAAGAATCACGCATGGTTCATAATTATATATTTTATATACATTAATATTTTTAAGTATTTTCTCAAAGTATTAAAACATTTCAAACTCATTTCTGTTAGTTTCTAATAAATTTTAATGTTGTTTTCTTTAAAGAACCCATTTTAACATGGTGGTAAAATGTTAACATAACCATGTTAACATTTTAACATGGTTAACACTTTTATCGTTTATCGTGAACTTAGTTTAACAAAGTGTAAAAAAAAATGTTAACAATGGACATTTTATCACTTATCAACCTTTAAGTTTTGCTAATTGAAAAATCTTCATAATGGGCTTTTTTTTATCATATATTAACCTTTTCCTTGTCCTCTTCTCTGGCTACGAACATGAGTTGTTACCTGAAATGAGATTTTAATTATTTATATGAAAAACTGATTTTATTCATACAAATAACATACCATTAAGAAATAATTAAAATTTTATAGTGAAGAAATCATATTCATAAAAAAATTATAATATCTGTCAGCTCAGTTTTCAATCAAATGACTAATAAACTTGGAATCTGAGAGTCATGCATGTGATATCCACTTTGAAAAAAAAAGTATCAATATGCAATTAAACACTTGAATCTTAAATATTTGTTGCGATGATCAAGCAGCTTTATCTCAACGACGAACTGGATGAATGTTTGAAATTAAAACTGTGTCAAAATATCAATTTTTAATTATTTGAATATATATAATTAATTTCCCATCTTTAATAAATAAAAAATATTTTTCATATTTTATACCCGAATATTGATATATCAAGTAATAATTATAGATGTTGCGGTGAAAATACTTAAATGAAGCATCTGTAATAGAATTTTAAATCTTGTTATTGGTATTTAGAATGTTGAAATTGAAACAGAGTTAAAAATTGATTTCAATTCGAAAAACTAATTTATACTAATCGAAATAGATATTAATCGAAAAACTAATATATATATATATCAGAATTCTCTTCGTAATGGTTGGATAGAATCTGTTTTTTATTTCAAAACTTTTTTATAAATGATACATCATAAAGGTGATGTATAAAACTTTCCAAGTACAATTAATTCTCTTTCTCGTAAAATGCCACAAAACTTTGAATCTCTTGGTAAATATCCATAATCTGTAGTATAAACAATCATTTGTTATGATTTCTTAGAAATTAATGATAACACATCAGACGATTCTTTTTTCCATTCAGCTGCATCAGTTTAACAAAATATAATATGTTTGTGGAAAGTCTACTTACAATAAGTAACAGAAAACAATTTTCATCTAAAATATGGACTCTACAAGTAGATAAGTATTTTTTCTGCAAATTGAAACGGAAAACAAGCTCCTTCACTTGTGGTATGTACATCAATAAAGTCATTATAGCGGCAAAATTCATTTCTTTCCTCCAAGAGAATTAAGTCGAAAATTGTTTCATGATAATGGCATCGCATAAAATCAAATAATGACATTAAAGTAATAATGACATTTTTTCAAAATAAAATCAAATAATGACATTTTTTACAGACCGAATGGTACTTAGTTTAGATTATCACTAAATTGTAATATACGAGTACAGTAAATAGTTTTTAACGTTATCATGAAGTTCATTTGAAAATATCCAAGGGAAACTTAAGTTTTAATGGAAACTTAATTTTCGTAGCTAATATCATTTAAACTCGAAAGTGTTTTTGATACTAATTTTTCTTGGTTTTTCTTTTACTTAATTTGGTGACCCAAATAACTGATAAGTCCTTCACGTTGATTTGAATTTCAAAAATATTATTTTCTATTCATTTTGTTACATCAAATTACGAATATTGGAATAATTTTAAAAGTATTGCAGAACATGATAAAAAAAATTAACGTTGTTTATATAGTAAAAATTAATGACATTCCAATGTCAAGTTTTTTAAACTTCCAGGTTTCATTAATTTTTTATCACTTTTCTAGGATTAGTTCGTCTCCAGTTCACTCGTTTAAAATCACTCGCATAAATCATTCTGAATCTTTTTCCACTTTATAGAAAAAACTGACCCGGACAACCAAACCTTATTTAGACATTAATTTTATTTTTCCTAGTAAATTATTTTAAAAAGTTATACACACCTCTTATAATAATGCTATTCAAGTGTTCCATATTCTCCCAATATTTTAATGAGCAAATTTGTTTAATTCTCCCAATATTTTAGTGAGTTAAATTTCTTTCCAATCCTTTATAAAAATGCATGTAATTACTAAGGAGCTAAATTGAATGGTACTGAAAACTTCGTTTTGGCATATAACAATTTGTAAGGATATTATCATAAAAACGTTTGATGTTTTTTTTAATTGTTTTACATTCATGACTTTCGGGAAATGATTTTATTTTAGAATATTAGCTAGACTACTCTACATTTAATTACACTTTTGATATCAGTAACTACATAAATTTTCTTATTTTTTTGAAGGAACATTAATTGAAACGAAAAGTGACAAATACCTCAAGTTTGTTTGATATCATAACATAATGCAATAATGAACTGTAATCACCACTATTTTATTAATTTTGTTACATAGTTATATTTTCGTTAATTTTTTTTCCATTGCAATTTTCGAATTTTCTTGGTCAGCATATAAAATGAGATAGTAACTTTCAGGAATAATTTTGAGTATCGATATAAATATTTTATTATCAAGTTTCATAATTTTTTTTTAAAAAAAATACTTAAGAAAAATAATGTTTTTGAATGTATTATGATACATAGTAATTATCTGTTCAACAGAGTTCATAAAGCAAAATAATCACATATATGTTTTCTACATAAACCATAGGTGTTATTTACGGCATTAATTTTATTACAAAGAATATATACTTTAAATATTTTTAAATAATTGTTTGAACACAGCTCATCAAAATGCATGTATTGAAAAATAAATAGGAAGACAAGATTTTTTTTTGTCATATTTCATTTAAATAAATATAAGAGTTTAATAATTTTTATATATTATAATTTTTGAAGAATGGAACATAGGCTTGTGAGTTTTTTTTATTATTTAACTTTCGGCTGAATCAATATATTGTTTTTCTCGGTGAAAAAAAGAACGTTAGCGATAATTAATACATACTTTAATGCAGCTGATGAAAGTGCAGGAATTAAAAAAGAGACAGAAAAAAATTATCTTTATTTCATTTAAACAAATGTAACGAGTTTAATAACTTCTAAATAGTTAAATTTTTGAAGAATGGAGGATTTGTTTCTGAGTTTTATTTTATTAAATTATTTCAACGGTAGCAAAATCACGTTTTCGTTGGTAAAAATTATTAGCAATAATTTGTATCTTAAATATCCCTTCATGGTTTTATCTCCTTTAAATGTAATTACGAAAATAATTAACTCGAGATGTCTGAGCGATCTTCTTCTTTCCTATGGAATTTAATGACTTTGGTAAAGAAGGATAAAGAGCCCGTGCAATACCTTAGCGATTCTTCTCTATTTTCGACCCTTCTTTTCCTTTTTTTCTTCCATCATTCATGTGTCAGTTACACAAGGTTTGACGCAGAATAGTCAGATTTGGCTCTTGCACAACAAACCTCAACTTTCACTCACTGTACCTAAAATATCTCCGATCGGGAAAAGTAGTTTTACAGATGTAAAATTCAATATCTTTAAGAAGAGTTGGAGTTTGACATGATTTAATTCTTGCTAGTATAATAACATAAAAAATGATACAAATGACAATTTTTATGGGGGAGATGGGAGGGACTCTGGCATCATTAATAAGAGAAAAAGCACCAAAGGACTTAGGGATCTCAAATTTTCGATTATTTATTGGAACTACTGTAACTTTTACAGTTTTTATATTACTTGTTATTGTAATTGAATTAGATTTTTTAAAACTTAAAATAGAATTTGTATGAATGCAACTGTTAAAAATAATCTTTTATTTCATAAATTAACTGTTTGATTTTTTTTTTTGTTTCAATTGTTTTTTCATGCATTTCCCAATTTATTTTTATCACTCAGGAAACGCTGAAAAAAATTCTCACTTGGATTGTCTTAAAGGTTATCATATTTTAGCAGTATAACCCTATTCTACACACAAATATGATATTAATTTTTCCTTTTACGGGATTCGTTATTATGAGTAATTTTTCAGCGAGGATTCTTTCCAATTTTAAATCTTTATTGATTAGTACTGAAACTGAAATCCACATACAAACTAAATTAGGATATCTATGTACATACTAATATTGATTCGAAAAAATGAATTTTTGCATGACGAACGAGGCTTATAAAACTTGACCATATTACCTCATTATTTGTAAATACAATAAGATCGTCATAATCTAAATAGGTTAATCCAGAATAGCAATTGGGAAAATAGAAGTTTCAATGAATACTAATAATAACTAAAAGTAAAAATGATGTCGCTAATGTAGTATCCTTAGTGTAAAATGTACATAAACTTATATAATCTAAGCACACTTTCATATTGATAAATAAAATGTGAATCATGATTAGAGTTTATTGTCATATAGATAATTAAAAACAAATTTCTACATTACAAATCTCAAATATCTACGGTTTCTGAATATTCATGGATAATAATAAATCTTAAAGGAAAAATATTTTAGAATGCACTTAAGAGACATATTTACTATACATTTTCTTAATATAAATCTACATTGTTTCTGTAAGAAAATATATCTGATTGAATGGAACATTTCGTAGGAATGCATAATAAAATATTAATGCTCATCAAGTTTGGTAAAGGCGGAGTTGATCAATTTCCAGGAGTTTTCAAGAATATCTTGACTTAAAAATGCTATTAATCTAATATAAAAGTTCAATGTATTAAATTTATTTTAATATGTAATAAACTATTTCTTGAATAAGGCTCAATACGAATATGTTTTTTAAACTTAAGATTTTTAGCATACCGACACGATATTTTTTAAACACAACCTAAAGTATTCCCTTCCAAACAATCGGGAATGTTACAGTATTTTTAAAGCATAATAAGATTTTAAAACTCTTATAATGTATGAAAGAAAAGTGGAAATTTTTGAAAAACTTTAGTTGATTTCAAAGTTCTGATATAAGACGTTTTTCAACATTTGTATTTGTCGAAAAATGTGTTAACGCAGAATATAAATAAGCATTATAAATGGATCTAAAATCCCTAATCAATACTAAAATATGAATAGTTCTCATATTTTAAATACTTATCGTCATTGTTTTAATGTCAACATAATTTAAATTTCAATTCTTTCATTTTCAATACAAAATATACAATGTGAATTAGAATTAATATTTTTTTCGCAAAGTATCAAATTTCTTAGAGAAAAACACTGTGAAATAATATTCGATTACTTATATGGTGTTCGCTTCCCTATAATAAAATGCTGATGTTATGTAAGTGAAAATCCGCTATAAAAATAAAATGCAGTCAACTTAAATTAAATGTTACATTTTTTCTCACAAATCAAAATGAAAAGTTAATTATTCGCTTTTGAAATATTAACAAGTTTTACTGGTGATCTTTGCTTCAAAATCTTACGTAACGAAAAAAAGTGGAAACAAATATTTAGTTTCGGATAAAATAATAAAAAATGTTTAGTCGTTTGAACTGAGGTAGTTTAGCAAATGTTTTCCATAAAAAGATAATTTCAATAATAATTTTTTTTCAAAATGTACTATTTTGTCACTGGTCTTGTGTCTACTGGTGAGAAGATCTTATTTAATTTTTAAAAAGGACAAAACCTTGTAATTAATTACACAATTGTAAAAATAGTAAGTAAAATAAATGAAATTGATAAAGGTCGCTAATTCTTTATACTCTTTCGTATTTAGTGTTTTTAAGAAAATGTTAAATATATTTAATGTTATGCTTTTGCCACAAATTCTTTACCGCATACACTTACCTTTGTTCTGTCCATCCCTCCTAAGAAATAGGAGGGATGGACAGAAAAATTCGATTCCCTCCCCACCTACTTTTCGTAATCTTAATATAATTTTATGATTACTTAAATGATAAAAGTTATAAATTGCGATGACTAAAACATTTTCTAATATATCAATCATGATTTCAATGAAAGAAGGGAAAAAAATCGAAAACTTCATTGTGTCTACGTTTTATTGCATATAATTATAAAATTACTTAATCCCAAAAAATTATAAAAATCTATTGTTAAAAATGTCAAATTTTAATTAAATGGAATATTATGCTATAATTCTAAGCCTGTAACCACAAAATCAAATTTTCGCATTGATGCAAGCAGTTTGAAATTAGTCACTGATATTAACATTTTTTTGAACTCAAGAAAATTTTACTCAAGATACGTTTGTAGAATGATTGTAATTTTTAACTCAGTCACTTTTTTAAGTTATATATATATATATATTAATATATATATATATATATATATATATATTTGTTGCTGTTGTTATCTTAAATTATTTATCCTCTTTCAACCTCAAAATCAAATTTTCGCATATATGCAAGCAGCTTGAAAATTGTCACTGATATTAACACTTTTTTGAACTCCAGATACGTTTGTAGTGTGATTGTAATTTTATAACTCTGATCACTTTTTTAAGTAATATATATATATATATATATATATATATATACAGAGAAAAAGAGATGCTTGTTGTATTAAATATATTACAGTTCACAGAAATTTCAATTGTCTTTGGGGGAGAAGCATCCCATTCTCTAATTCAAAGCGAGAATTTTTGATCGAATGCAAAATAAGAAATGCGAACCAATTCTGTCAATAACGTACGGAAAAATTTCATTTATGGGTTCTATTTTATTCGTAATTACTTTTTCGAAAAACCATAACTTAAAGATAAAATCTGTAGTTCTATGATGTAATAATTTAGAGTAAAGTTCGACCATTCTTGCGTCGAATAACGGAATGATGTTTGAAGAATGGTTTAATTTTAGTTTTTGTTAATGTCTCACTAGAAGCAACACGAGGGCTATTGGTGACGAACCTCGTAATTTTGAACCTCGGTCAAGTGACGAGGACGACACCTGAGCTGGAACCCGCCCTCTCCTAACTTCCACACCACACCACGGGATTTTTTACGTGAACTTTTATTGTTGTCTGCACTGAATTTAGAACCCGGGAACTCTCATACGAATACCTTACCTCTGTGCTGTCACAGCTTGTTTTAAGACAATCTGTCTTACGCAAGGATGTGAAAATTAATATAATTATTTGTATCGGCGTTTTAAAAAGCAATTTTTGCATATGGGAAACTAGTTTTATTTATAATTATTAAATACTAAAAATTTCCCTTTCATTTCAGGTAAAATACCTTTAAATTTGCTTGAAAATTAAAGGCATTGTTGGTAAAATGAATATCGCAAAACGTAAACCAATCTTTCTCTATACTTTTAAGATCCAATAACTAAATACCTAGATAATTTTCTTCGAATGAGCGATCGCAAAAATGCGAGGTTAAACTTTAACATTAAAAACTATTTTTATGGAATAAGTTTTATTTATTATTATGAATTACTACGATTATTCCTTTATTTCAGATACAAAATATGTTTACATTTTCTAGAAAAATTAAAGGCAATGTTTGCAAAATAAGTATTACAAAACCGTAACATACACGATCATTTCTCAACACTGGAAGTCTAGAACCTTAATACTACGTTACATTTCTTCGAACTATTCAGTCAAAAATTTGGGAAATTAAAAATTTTACACTAAAAGCTATTTTTTGGGATATTTTTCCTTTATTATTATGAAATAAAATCGATTTATTTCAGATAAAAATACATTTAAATTTCATAGAAAATTTAAGGTTATTCTGGTGAAATAAATGCTGCAATGCCGATTTATGTATCTCAATATAAGCCTGCACTTCTCGAGAACTAAAAATTTAGTAAAACGCAAAAAGTTTCTTCGATTTAACGATCTCAAAACTGAAAGATTCTTACCTGAAAATTATGCGTCCTAGAAGCATACAAATGATTTTTTTTTACCTGATGTTTGTGAAATGTAATGGCAACACATACGTCAGCGAAATCCCACCCACTTCATTTCAAATCACACGCATGATATGGAAATCCAACTATGTCCAAACGTTGCTTATCTCGATTATCATAAAAGAATACACAGCTTTCCAGCTAATCAAGCGACATAGTTTAGTGGGAATTCGAGAAACCAACAAGTCTTGTTTGCGCCCTTGTTAGGTGTGCTTGTTTACCTGGCACCTTCAAAATAACATGCGCATGTTTTTCATAAATTTTCTATCGACAGATGGAGAAATTTAAACAAATCTTAATCTAGCGACGCAGTTCTCGATCCAGTTCACTCACACAGCAAACATTAGAATACCAAAACGGTCCGGAGTCATTTCCATATCATGCAGAAGTATCACGAAAGATTCGTCTGCAGAACAACCACCTGTTAATTAGATTGCGCCAATTAATTCTGAGCGAACAGTATTGTCCATATGATAAGTGGTAATTTAAATCAATCAATAGTTTTAATGAACTGGGGAAGATGTAACGAATGAGCCAAACGTTAAAGGCACCATTCATGTACATAAAAAAAAACAATTGCTACTTGCTTGGTCGATAAATAATGCCTTCATGACCATGATTGTTTTAGTAAATCTCCCGCGCTTTTTCCACAATTCCAGCAGTAAGGGAAAGCTACGCGTATTCTTCATGCACTGTTCACTTTTTAAAATTGTTTCCATCCATTTCTAAGCATTTGCGACGAAGCATGACTTGTCGAGAAAACCGTCGCAAAAGAATTCTTGTGATTGCTGTCGACACCAGGTCTTCATACCATAAAGGATAAATGTCGTGGAAAAGAAAGTAATGACCTTCAAGATATTATTTCATTTTTGAGAATAGCATGTTAACTCGGTGCGGTGACAATCTTGCACATTGCACCCCTCGCTGCTTCAACTTCATTTCCATGTTGTGTCTTGTGGCTGCGGTAGCCATATGATTACGGTATCGAACTCGATGTTGTTTCCGTCAAGTAGTGTGGAAGAGTCCTGAAACCACTAAAAAACCACCGTATAACGAGGTTGATGCATGTTTAATCTTACGAGATCCCAAGTCCTCCCGTTGTCAAGGTGTGGAAATTTCGGGAGGGAGGTGCTAGCTCAGGTATCGTTCTCGTCGCCTGACTGAGATTAAAAATTTTCAGGTCTGTCAATGACAGGCCACGTGCGACTTCTAAGTTCTACCTTAATACTCACTCAATCAAAAACCAATCATTTGGGTCGTTATTTTTTTTACCTCGCCACAGTGACATTATCGAGGTACAAATACATTACTTGGAGGACACGTATCGTTTTCAGGTACAAGAAGAATTTGAAAAGATAAAAAATAAAGTTGTGGTCATGGATTTATTTCTTTCATTCAAGCTACGTAGATTCCAAAGACGTTCTGCGTAAATATTCTTAAACATTTTAATCAAACAATCAGTATATCACATAACGAAAAATTATTCATGCTGAAATATAAAATTCATGTGTTAATCTAAACCTTCAAGTGGATTAATATGTGTATGGATTATTCATGCTCTATTTTTATTTACTTTCATTTGGTTCATTTCACTAATAAGCTTCATTTTGTTCAGCTATGTAAACCCGAAAAACTATTATAAACCTTCATTAATTGTCATAAAATGTAATCTCTAGGCTAAAATATCACCTGTTCAAAACCTTTCTCGGATGACAATTCACTGAGAATTTCTATTCGAAGTGTAATTTTTTTTAATTCCTTCTTCTGTTAAAATTTAAGAAACGCATTTCTTTCTTCTAACAAAATTAATATTATTTGCTTTTCATTATAAGATTAATTCGAATCAAGTTCTTTACAAAATTTTCTCGAAATTCTATTAACACATTAACAGTACATTTGCACAAATTTGTATTGGAACTGCTTTCGGAATCCTATTCTGATCCATTGATTGCTGTGAGAATTTAGGAAACTATTTTAGATCGAACGAAAGTAGCAATAAAATCCACTACTAAAGATTTTATTTTGTTTCGTCTTTAAATACCTGTTTCTGAGTTAGGTGGTTAGTAGCCTAGTGACAGTAGGCGGTTTTCGTCGAATCGAGCCTGATGCTTCCAAACAACCGCCATGTAGACGGGGCTGATGCACATTAAATCTGTTGGAGCTCAAAGTACTTCCGTTGGCGTGGTGTGGAAGTTAGGAAAGGGGGTGCCAGCTCAGGTGTCGTCCTTGTCACTTGACTGAGATTCAAATTTACAAAATAGAGATCGTGTTGCTTCTAGAGCGACGTTAATAAGACCAAACAACCAATCTTATAGTAAACAAAGCATTTGGTAGTATTCCTTCTTACTCCAGTGAATAGTATGCGTAAGATTAAGTCGAAGCACTTAATTATTGTAATCAAAGCGATCTTGTCTGTGGGGGGAGGAACAAAGGGATATCCATCCCCAATATTTTTTCCGGAAATT